>MU227982.1:4678458-4727004 GCA_018584345.1 Thuja plicata | reverse complement strand
GATGAGGATATTGAGAATATTGTAAAAGAAAGAAGACACCATGAACATAAGTTATTTTTATCATATGTTGCCATCAATGCCAAAGGGGGAGATTGTTGGAGATTTGATTCTGAACAGTTGATTGATTGTATGTTTGTCATTGACGAAAACATATAATACACAGGAATACTTCTGTATGTAGTTATCCATATGATGACATGAAGAATAGTGTGGATAGATACATGTTGTTGACATGTTTACTATTCTATGTTCACACACGCAGACTCAGATATGATGTTTCAGTAAAGATATGTAATTCTATTTTTGACAGTTACAGTTCTAGAGGATTAACGGTTTAAAGCTGACGTATGTAACATGTTAATTGAGTTGGGCGTATCTCCTGCATATGCATGCGTATATTCATGATAATTTATGAGTTGTTGATATTAATCTAAACATGCTAAACATGTTTCAAGAAGATTACAATGTTATGGTCAAATTGGTGAAGCCGACTTAGTGAAGCGATGCGTCTATTCAGCATTGACTTGTGCGGTTTTAATTATACTTGCGCGCTTAGTAGAGCTGACAAGGATGTTATGAAGAGTTTTCTAACAGGTCCCATAATCTCCTAATTGGAGTATGTATTTATACAAGGTCATTTATGATAAGAAAATTTGTGAAAACTAGAGATTGACAAGCAGAGCAGAGTGTTGATACAACAGAGCTATATTTATCATATGTTGATAATATAGATGTTTATGTTGAAGCATTCAGAATATAGATTATATTTTTATATTTATTTACAAGAGGTTAAAGCATTGGTGCATAAAAGGAACTGATCAGACAAGCAGTGTCACATACAACAGTTCATCCTGTTGATACAGTGTGTATCAAATATTCAGAAGGTTGTAGCCTTCACCATTTGGATAGTGAGTCCTTGGATAGTAAGTCCCCCATCCCTAAAAGGGTTATTGTAAAAGACTCCTAACAGGGTCTGACCCTTAACCAAGTCAACTATACTACTGCATTGTATTGTACAACTCCTAACAGGGTTGAAGAATCTTTTAATAGGGATTACTATAAATAGTATAGTTCTTTGTGGGTACTAAATCCCACCGGGGTTTTTACCATTTGGTTTCCCCGTAACCAAATTAATGTGTTGTGTAATGTGTCATCTAAATGTTTATTTACTTTGTATCAATCTAGTTTAATAAGTACAAAAGATTTAAAATTGTAGATAACTGATTCACCCCCCCCCTCTCAGTTATCTCTGAAGTATTCTAACACATTTTCAATTAATCAATTCTATAAATAAGAAAATAAGTTGGCTGATCAACTTTCAAACCAAGGCATCCACCAACAAGAAACTATAATCATAAAACTAATTTCAAGAGATGGCAAAATCTTCAAGCATATTAAGAAATCAAGAAAAATTAAATTCGCAATGGCTGATGGCAGAGATAAGGAAACCATTACTCATGATGGAAAGTATTAACAACTAACTCAGCTCACTCAACTCAAATCCGATGGGGATTGATGATTTCTTCATATGCAAACATTTTGTTTCTCACCTCGCTAGCTTTAAGACATGGATCCACTGTTATAGTTTTGTTTAACAATCCAGCAAATGGTATTTATAGGAGAGATTACTATGGCCAAAATAATAATAATAAAATATATCATGAGGATGAAGTCTTGTGGGCATATAGGAATTTCTAGGTCATTATTTGTTGAAGGGAATAACGGACATCATGTCAACTCTAAATTTTATCTGGTAACATATTGAAATGCTGACAATTGAAAAAAACTAGGGAACTGAAAGAGTATGCATTAATCAAACAGTCCATCATATATTAATCCCTAGATACTTTAACAGTACAACAATAGTTGACTCCCATACCAATTCATGTCTCTTGATTTTAGTCTTGTAATGGTAATTATTTGATTAATGTTCAGACATAAGCTCTTTCTTAAGTTCTTGTTCTTAGTTGACTAGCATAATTTTTAAAATAGGTATCAACCCACTACAAAATTTTGATGGCTAGAACAAACAAGATACCTGATTAACTTGATCTATCTTACTTATGATGTTAAGCCGAACATCTGGAAATTCATCTTTTAGGAGTGCAAGAAAAATATGAAGTAATTGTTCAATTGTTGCCTCTTGCAAACAATAAAAAAATGCATTGCATGAGAGAGCCTCAAAAAACAAAGCAGTGCACATCACCAATACCATAATAATATTAAAGAAATGACTAATGAGTAATATATGACTGAGCAGTGTAAAACCACATAAATGTAAAATGTGACTAGGTCTCAATAATCCCTCAAAGTTTTAAAGAATGTTGCAGATGCAAATTTAGTAGCAAGCATTTAGGACAGGAACTCATCTAGTAGAATTTATGGTTAAATTTTCCAATGTATATTTAGGTAAGAGTTGATAACCAATAAGATAGTCATATTGATTTCTGCCAACACACAAATCTAACATGGAATAAGCATATGTCCTCAGAAAATAAGAAAACTATCAAACCACCATCTAAGTACTGTTGCTATAGAAAATTTCTGATCAGTGGTTGGCATTGGCTGGAGTAGTCAAAAATTCATTTTCCCATACTCGTAGGACTATGGCTCTATGGTGGTCTATTAATAAGGTAATAATAAATAACAAAACTTAGAAACTAAAGTTGTTTACCACAATATATTAAATGAGAATATCATACAAAATGTTTTATAGCAATTATAGAATGTAGAAAGATGAGCATAAGATACAATATACCAAATCAAATCTTACCTTCCCCAAAATAGGATCCATACCCATGATAACAAAAGCCAAGGCAGAATGAACATGTTGTGAAGAATCTGTTGACAAGTCCTGTCAAGACAAATCTAACTTCATGAACAACTAAACAATAGAAGTGAAAGTATAACAATTTTTAAAACAAGCATAAATAATTACGATGAAAGTATAGCTTGTAGAAATAAAATTACCTTCACACAAGGAAGTATGTGCTAGATTGCAAGTTGAGGATTCAATATTCTACAAAAATTGGTCACCTTTCCTGTAGCTGCAATACAAAAAATATTGTTAGTCTTAAAAGACTAAGAAATGACAAATCTTAAACCTATCCATAACATTTGATAATGTGTTAGTTTTTTAGAGGACAAAATGAAACTGGAAAGAAGGATGTGACAATAACATGTTCAGTTTATTTAGCATCCATTGTTCAAGCAAGATATCATTAAAATAATAATAGTCATGTCAATATTTTTTAGGACAGGAGTACAAACATTTGTTGTTTAAAATAGAATGGATCAACAACAGGCGATCAATCAATAATATCATAACAATTGACACTAATCATTCAATGCAGAAGTGTATATTTTTACATTGAAAAAACAAAGGATATACATAAGCTTCATTGTTGTTACAAGCCAAAAAGGTCATGGTGTTCTCAACATTGATTAAAGTGTTATAAATGTATGTAAATCAAATATCAGATGCTATATGGCTATGAAAAAGGTACTTATAAGATCAATCTAAAAATCACCATACATATAAATGGTAAATTATGTCCATTGTAATGGTATAGGAAGAAAATCATGATAAAAATGTATGATAAAAGGTGGAAAAGATATCATAGTGTGGAGATCAAAATAAAGTATCATGGAAAACAACATGGTATTAAATCTACAGGGGAGCTTGAGTTCATCATGGAATAGTTTTGGAGATTACAGTAATGTAAATATTATGAATGTTGTGTCAAGTACAAAGTGCATCCAGATTCAGAAAGAAAAATTAGATATTCCTTTGTGACTATTTTGATTAGAGTCCCAGATAATGACATTGTCACTATACTAGTGCTATATTCTACAACAAAAAATATACTTAGAATAAATGATACATGTTGCTGATAGTAAGTTACATCTGCATGAGAGTCAAGTATAGAAAAATTCAAATAGTGGTACATGAGAAACATATCTACAAGGTTCATGTGAATGAATAAAGGACAAGTGTTATGTCATTCAAGCCATGACATAAAGAACATAGTTGTCCAATGATAAAATAATGGGAATCTACTAGATAAAGAAGATGCATAAGTATAACAATATCTCCTATAGCCTTACATAAATTGATGGCAATATCAAAAGACATCAAGCAATGAAGATAGAAGAAGATTCAAAACACATATCAGATTACAATATCAAGGGAGAAGAATGGCATTAGGCTTGTCATAAGAGATCGATAAAGGTGTAGTTTTGAATGTATACACTTCTATATTTTGTCTTCTTTTTCATCATGGATACAAGGAAAATTGTATAAAAAGGTCACATCATCCTCAATATCACTAAACAAAATAAATTTAAGGTGTCAGAAACCACATATTAATATGAATGTGACTAATATGGGTATACACTTTCAAGGAAATATTTCAGATACAATGAAATCATGATGTTACAGTGAATTGACTATACATTGTTAACCATTAATTTATGATTTGCAAGGAAAAACCAGGGTTTGCAAGAAGCTATTTGAATAGTTATAGTAATACATAAACAATTTAAAGAAAAGACTACTAGATCACACAGTTCAAATGAAAAGTGATAGTGCAAATCAAAGAAGGAGAAGTTGTTCTGGAGCTTGTTACTATTATAATCAATATGGCTATTAAATTTTTCAACAAAAAGAATACAATCAAGGAAAGTATCATTAACTTTTCACTAATGACATACTTCATATATCAAAAGGATAAGTGATAATATTATTGATAAATGATACAAGGTACAATAGTGAAAATATAAATCCCTGTTACATATATGTTGTAGAAAATATTATTGGAATTATATAGATGGTTTGTCAGATTGTATAGAATGTTAATTTAGAAGTCAAAAGTGTATCTTAACCACATACTTTTGATAGGGAGGTGTATAGAGGAGGCATTTATAAATAATGATAAAAAAAAAAAAAAGACATATCTTTCTCATACATCAAAAGGATCAGTCTAATTCCAGTTACATTTTACTACAAGCTATCAAATGAATAGACATCATTCAAATTCCATGAAGAATAACATAAATACATTTCAAAAAGAGGCACAATTATGATTGGAAGGGAACAAAATTCAACCACAAAATAGTCATGTATCATGAGCAATAGGATGCATGGAAAAACATCAATTCATTAGTCTTAAGATACAACTAAGAGTGTTTGATAGACAATAAGTTTCTCAGGGGTATTTTTAGACCTAGGAAATTGCATAATAGAATTCATGATATTTTGAGATGTGAGGTTTTTCATGGCAGCCCCTATTTACTAGGGCAAGTGATTTTTACCAAATATAAATATGCATAGAGATATACCAAAGGGAAATGAAGTAGTTCAATCACAAAGGCAGGGGTTTTTTGAAAAATTTCTAGATCAAGATCAGCTGCGACATACATTACGATAATCCTCGACACAGAGCCCTCAAATCTATAGGTTTCAACATGAGTTCCACAACCATGACATATGTTAAAGGAAAACCTGGAGGATAATGAGAGATAGAAAATACTAGAGAAACACTGAATTTAAGTCTCATTTCATTGTTTTAAAATAACCCTTCTCATGACATGCAAAAAAATAGATAAACCTTGTCTAATCATGACATGAATCCTAGTTTGAGTAGTATAACAGATGAAAGATTAGAAATGGGGTCCACGGTTAGCCCTATTTTCTCTAAAGGTCACCAAGGGTAAAATACACAGAAGGAGTAGATATGTAGAGCCCAAGAGATGCATTTCCATGATATCCATTTCAAAGAGCCTTAGAGTGCCATATGCATCAGAGAAGTTCTATCAAAGTTCAAACCCTCAGCTATATAGAATCAATGATATTGTGTTTCCATTATAGTTGCTTTAATTTCACAAAGAATGCACAAATTTATATGAAAAATCATGGCCAAACTAGAAGAGTACATCATCATTGAGAGAAGGTAAAATGAAATGATTTTTTTTTTCATTATTATCAAAGCCATAGCTTTAAGGAACAAGAACCTACATGTAAGAATATCAAATATGCGGTGATCACATTCACATAGTTTTACAAAAATTACATTGTAGTGAGAGGTTTTGGCATGAGTTTCTGGTTGGAGTTAACATTGAGGGAGTCCAAATGCTTTGTGTAGTCTAGGATGATGGCAGCCCTTTTGAAATGTACCTTTGTGTTGTGAGTTGATAAGGAGGGGCCCACTTGACAATAATGGAGAATGGTCAAGTCGGAGAGTTAATCGTATTAGATGCCTCATTTCTATGAACAAGAACCTTGAATGGAATTTGGGCTAGTTAGTACCTTCAGAATTTGTGTTGGTGTTGGATGCTCTACATAATATACATAAATAATTGTTGAAAAACTAATCAACTCCTTCAATCAATATAAAAGGAATTTAGACACATTTGCATTACTGAAAGTAAATTTTTTTTTTGTTTCTATTGAATTCAGCTGGACATTTGCAAGGCAAGGGAAGCAGACTATCATGTTTGAATATGTAGTAAGAGGGAGGCTGGGATATTAGTGAATCTCATAAGGGTCATATAATATCTTCCACTACACAACATAAATTCAAATATTTGCTACTCTGATCACAACATCCTCTATAAAATCACATTTAATTTGTCTCTAAGTTCTAACAAATCCTTAGTATCTAATTTAATTAAATATGTAGAATTTGAAACTAGAAATATATATTAGTTTTGAATATTTAAATGTGAGGGGAGATACATGGAAAAATGGGGAGATGATAAGGTGAAAGATAAGATACTAGAAATTGTGTCCAAGTATGGTCTATCTTCTCTACAAAAATAATAAACCAAGATTCATGGAGATAGAAACAAAGAGTTTGAGGTTTAATTGGTTTACCAAATAAATCAGATCCAAAGAGTGTTAATTTTGCTTCATCATTAATTGTAAGCTTTTAATTTGTTGGAACATTCTCAGTTGATCGTTGCTTGGTGAAAGCATTACATAAAATTTGAACTGAGTTTTTTGTTGTAATGACTTACTTATAGAATGTGTGGATTGGAATTTGATTTTCATGGTTATTATTTTCTGTTGTTGTGAAGTTTCAATTTTGAACCCTTATCTGAAATAATTAACATAAAAAATCCCTAGGCATATTATTGGTATCAGAACCTTTGCATCCTATAAGCCTCTGTTTGCAATGCAGATTCAAGAGCTTGAGTGAGAGATAAATAAGGTATTAGTGACAACAATAGTTGAGGAAAACAAATATCTAAAATATCAAATGCTGCTGATAGAAATAGTTGAGGAGATGGTGACAATAACAACCCATAGAAAATAAAAGGCTGGCTATGACCTATACTCTTAACATTTGGATAAAATTAACTAAGAATGAAATACAGTGATACTTAAAATGTAAAATTAATGAATGCTACTAACATAAAGGGGATCATGACTATTTTTTATAGTAAATAAAAGGAATAGACAATGGTGTAGTTTGAAAATAGTGACCAATGATGCTAAATTATGGATCACATTCATGTGGAAAATAGAGATGAGTAGTGATTACTATCATTGAAGCTCATTGCTAACTTAAAGGATCTCCATGAAATTTTTTTAATGAATCTGTGACTTCTCTTTAAGATGTTGTCACTATTCTTCAAGAATTGTTATGAATTTTCTAAAAAAATATGATGATTTCCTTAAGGTTTCATATGGTTCTTCAGGGATATAGTTATACCATGAATGGGACATTCATGAAAACTAAAATTTTTGGCAATATTTCAAGCACCTAGTACTTATTTATACATCAAGATACAATAATAACTATGTTGCAGTCATAGGCAGGTCTATAATGAAAGGGTTGTTGGTTCAAATACATATAGAGAAACTTGAGAATGAATGAAAGTATGTGTTGGATATAATGGTTTTTTCCTCTAGAATTCTCTTCCAAAGGGGAGGCCATGGGCCCAAAGATTTGACCATTTTTTTTGTCTTTTGAAGAAATGACATTTTTTTTTAATATAATTATATCATTATTTCCTAATGCATATTCAAACCTAGATATTTACATCTGATACAAGAGCACACCTAGGCTAACCTCCATGTTTTAATCATTTTTGGCTTGTACTTGACATTGGAAAAGTCAAGATAGTTAGGTTGTTTTTAGACCTTAGAAGGTCTTTGTAATGTGGGCTAGGTGAGTTATTCATTAGGACTAAGGTCACAACAATAGCCATTGTTAGTAGTTTTTCATTTTATTAGGCTTAGTTTCTAAATGATGGATTTGAGTCATGAATGTGTCCTAAACACATACATGATGACATAGAGATGCCTTAAGGTCTTTAATGATCTTGGATCCTAGAAATGAGGAAAGTGGCATAAAAGGAAAGATGCCAAAAGTTGCTAAATTGTTGTCATGACAACATTTGCAATTATTGCAAAATGTTGCATGCAACACAGTTACCTTGGATCCCCCTACAAAATAGGAATGTGGAATTGACCAAAAAGGCCTATAATGATGGAAGAAGGAATCTAATGGATGGAGAGACTCAAATCTCATCAGTTAGTCTGTAATTGTAACAAGTTTTGAAGTGTAATACAGTCTGCAATTCTGTGTTTTCAGAAATCCCAAGCATTTCCTTGTGACAGTGATACCTTATGGATTGAAAGATTCAAAATAATGATTTTTTTGTGTTCTTAGGATAGTTTGGAGTGTTTTTGATTCATTAGTCAAGTTTCTTTGTGGTTGTTTAAAGTCTTGTATAAATTGTTTTGTGTTTAGAGAGTCTACTGGTCCTGTATTGACCAGTCAGTCTAGTTACGGCTCCCCCATGAAATTTAGCCATGGGAAAACCCTAAGGATGGGTGGATATGTTAGGGGACTTAGTAGTGTACATATTTTTATGATTAGGAGTCTTAGGAAGATGGAGAGCTATTTTTACTACTAAGCCCTAGGCAAGCTGACAGTGCTTGGTTAGTGGTTTAGGATAAAAGAATCAACATGTTTCATACAGGAGAAGGAAGTACTATACATAATAAGTATAGTTATAGGTAGGTTTTATTCATACCTTGACATGTTGTGATGGTCGAGTTCATACCAATCAATGAGACCAATTTTTAAGAAATTTTTCAAATATGTTGTAGGCAGTCCTAGAAATTAGGCCTATTAGCCCTATTGGACCTAGTCTTTCAAAGGTGAAGCACAAGTGTGAGACTCTTGGAGTAGAGTGGGATTAGGAATTAGTTAATCACCTAAGACTAATAAGGACCTAGAGGAGATTAGGATCCTTGAATAAGACAAAGAAGATATTCTTAACTAATTTTGCAAGCAAGCCCTTGGAACACTTACATCATATTGGTATCAGAGCTTGATTAAAGATCAGGCTTGTGGTGGATGTTTCAGCCTAGTGAATCAATTGGAGATAACACACCTAGAATTTTAGTGAAAGAAAAAGCCATGGTAACTAATGCTGAGTTAGCCAAAAAGGTGGATGAGCAAGAAGACAACAAGTTGTTAAGAGAAAGGTTGTCTCAAATGGAGAAAATCTTGGGAGAAGTCCAAGACAAAGCTGAGAAGATGAAAGATAAGATATATCAGAAAAAAGAAGAAGAAGAAAGGGAAAAGGGAGTGAATGTAGAAGAGGAATTTCCAACCCCTGACCCTGTTAGTGATCAAGAACCCTTCTTAAAGGAATTGAAGGCCTTAAGTGGCAAAGCTTTAGAGGGTGTACCACTTTTTAGTGGACAAATGGATCCAGATTTAGTTGTGGATTGGATTGATAGTATAGAGAGCCATTTAAAATGTGATGGTATCAATGAGGCCCAAAAAGTGAGTGTGGCCAAGTGAAGGTTGAGAGGATCTTCTCTCACATGGTGGAAGTTTTTTCAAATTGAGAGGGAGAAAGAAGGAAAGAGTCCTATAGTCTCATGGAAGGGAATGGTGACTAAAGTCAAGAAAACTTACTTACCTGATGATTATGAGGTTCAACTACATAGGAGAAGACAAAATCTTAGAAAAAAATATTTGGATATCCAAGAATACACTGAAGAGTTCCAGAAGTTATGCTTAAGGTCACAAGTGGTGGAAGATGAAAGCATTAAGCTAGCTAGATACTTGAATGGACTCAAGTGGTCTATCCAAGAAGACATGATTCTTGTGAACTTCAAAACCATTCGCCAATTTTATCAAATGGCCTTGAAGATAGAGGAGAAAGGAAAAATAAAGCAAGAGCAAACCTCCAAAGGAAGAGGTAGAGGAAGGGACAATAGAGGAACAAGTGGTGGCTATGGTGGAAGAAGTTCAGAGTCAAGGACACAAGGAGAAGTCAAGTACAATGAGCTTCAAGAGGGAATTTCTAGTAGAGGTGGAAGAGGAAGGAACTCAAGTTTCAGAGGTAGGAGTGGTGGAAAAGGAAGAGGTAATTACTTTGCCAATATGAAATGTTACCATTGCAACCAAAAGGGACACCCTACCTATAGGTGTCCAGAGAAGGGCAGTACTTCTCAATGAGGTAACAAGAGAACTAATTTAGTTTATGAAGAGACAAGTGCTGCAGAGACACACTCTGAGGTATCACTGAATTCTAAAGAAGGTGAGAACCTCATGATGAGGAGAACATTGATCTAGGAACTATTTAAGGAGGAGCCAAGCAAAAGGAGGTCTCTATTTAGAATCAAATTTAAGGTGATGGGAAAAGTATGTAGAGTCATTGTAGACTTAGGGTCTACTAACAACATTGTGTCAGAGGAAGCAGTCAACAAGTTAGGCATGACAAGGATACCTCATACCCATCCTTACAAGGTCACATGGCTTAATAAGGGACAACATGTCCTAGTCAACGAGAAAGCATGGGTAGAGTTCTCTATAGGGAGATATAAGGACAAGGTTCTATGTGATGTAATGCCCATGGATGCATGTCATTTTCTCCTAGACAGGCCATGACAATTTGACAACCAAGCTACCCATGATGGATTGAAGAACTCCTATACATTCAAGAAGGATAAAGTAACTTTCAAAATCCAATCATTGTTAGAAGATGCAGATGTGAAAACAATAGGTCCTAGTGTGCTTATGGTGGGTGAGAAAGAATTCATAGAAGCCATGGAAGAAGGAGAAGGAGTTGGCTATGCATTGGTGCTAAGAGCAAGAGAAGAATGAAGAAAAAGGAGATAAGAAATCAGAGATACCTAAGGAGATCCAAAGTATGTTGTAGACTTTTGAAGGCATAGTACATGATGGAAAACCATCATCATTACCCCCTACAAGAGCCATAAGTCATAGGATAGACTTCATACCTAGAGCTACCCTTCCTAATAAGGCAGCCTACAAGATGACACCTCAACAAAATGAGGAAATTGCTAGGCAAATAGAAGAACTCCTTAACCAAGGCCTTATCAAGAAAAACATTAGCCCTTGTGCAGTACCTATTGTCCTAGCACCAAAGAAAGGAGGAACATGGAGACTTTGTACTGATTCAAGATCCATAAATAGGATAACCATTAGGTGTAGGTTTCCCATACCTAGGATTGAAGACCTAATCGATTGTCTAGGTGAAGCTAAGCATTTTAGTAAGATAGAATTGAAGAGTGGCTATCACCAAATTAGGATACATGAGGGAGGTGAATGGAAGACAACCTTCAAAACCAATGAGGGTTACTATGAATGGCTTGTCATTCCATTTGGACTATCTAATGCCTCCTCCACATTCATGAGGCTCATGAATGAAGTCCTCAAAGACTACATTGGAAAAGTTGTAGTAGTATATCTTGATGATATACTGATTTATAGTAGGACAAGAGAGGAGCATCTTCAACACCTTGAGACAATCTTCAAGAAGCTGCATGAAGAAAAGTTGATGATTACCTTGGAGAAATGTGAGTTCATCAAAACAGAGCTAGTGTACCTTGTGTTTTTTCTCTCTCATGGAAATCTAAACATGGACAAGAGTAAAGTGGAAGCCATCATGAACTTGCCTACTCCAAGGTCAGAAATAGAGGTAAGAATTTTTCATGGCCTTGCTCAGTATTATAGGAAGTTTATAAGGCAGTTCAGTGCTATTTGTGCTCCCATGTTGGACACAATCAAAGGAGGAATGAAGACCAAGTTAATATGGAATGAAAAAGCCACTAAGAGCTTTGAGTTATTGAAAGAAAAGATTTCTACCCAACCTATCTTAGTCTTGCCAAGCTTTGAGAATCTTTTCACTATTGAGTGTGATGCAAGAAGCATAGCTATTGGGGTTGTCCTAAGCCAAGAGGGTAGACCGGTAGCATTTCATTCAGAGAATTTGAGTGAAGCAAAGAAGAAGTATTCTTCTTATGATCTTGAGTTGTATGCATTGGTTCAAGCTTTGAGAAAGTGGAGGCACTATTTTCTTCCCAAGGAGTTCATTGTCTATTCAGACAATCAAGCTTTAAGTTTTCTGAATTCTCAAGAGAAGTTGAGCCACAAGCACATGAAATGGGTCGAATACTTACAAGCTTATACCTTTAATATCAAACACAAGAAAGGTGTCCTTAATAAGGTGGCAGATGCATTGTCTAGAAGAGATCTTACCATCCAAGAGATTCAGTTGAAGAGCATGGGAATAAATCATTTCAAATATCTAATGCTGATGATGAGGATTTTGCAGAAATTTATAAGGTATGTGTTGAATACAAGAACCATTTTCATAGTAAGTATGCTGAATACACTTTTCAAACTAATCTTTTGTTCAAGGGAAATCAGTTATGTGTCCCTAGAGGCTCTATTAGGGAGAATATGATTTAGGAAAAGCATAATGGTGCATTGAGTGGTCACTTTGGGATCACTAAGACCCAAGAACTTGTTCAAAGGTTCTACTATTGGCCAAGAATGAACCTTGATGTTAAGAGGGATGTGGAGAATTGCATTGTATGTCAAAGAGCCAAGGGTAATTCTTCAAATGCTGGTATTTACCAACCACTACCTATTCCCACTAGGCCTTTGGATTTTTTGAGCATGGATTTTGTATTTTGGTTACCCAAGGCAAGACAAGGCATGGATAGTTTTTATGTAGTTGTGGATATGTTTAGTAAGATGGCTCACTTTGTGCCATGTAAGACAACTCATGATGCCAACCAAATAGCCTCTCTCTTCTTCAAAGAGATATTAAGAATCCATGGGCTACCTAAGAGCATTGTGTCTAATAGAGATAACAAATTTATGAGTAATTTTTGGAAGACTCTTTGGCAACGATTAGGCACCAATTTATCCTTTGGGTCTACCTACCATCCCAAAACTAATGGTCAGACCGAAGTGGTGAATAGAAGCCTTAGAAATATACTAAGGTGTTTGACCAAGGAGTATGGACAGTAATGGGATCAATTGATTGGACAGACTGTGTATGCCTACAATGACACTGTCAATAGATCAACAGGGAAGAGCCCCTTTGAGATAGTATATGGATTGCATCCTAGAGAAGTCTATGAGTTGAGATACTTGAAGAATGGAGTGAAGGAAAGTGGATATGTAGATGATTTTTCTTGTGCAATGCAGGAGATACATGAGACAGTGAGGAAGACTTTGACTGAGAACACCTTGAAACAAAAAACCAAGGTTGATGAGATTAGAAGAACAATTTAGTTCAATGTGGGTGACTTGGTCATGGTACTCTTAACAAATCAAGACTTCAAAAGGGAGTCCCTCACAAGTTGCAGATGAGGAGGATAGGTCCCTGTCTTATCTTAGCTAATTATGGTGATAATGCATTCAAAGTTGAGCTCCCAGTAGACAGTGGACTGTCACCTATTTTTAACATTGCAGACTTAGTCCATTACAAAGGACCACAACAAGACATGGATCAGAGTATCCAAGAAGTGATCAAAGATGTCAAAGATTTCTAATTACCCTCTATTATAGTCATAGGAGCTGATAGTGTACTAGATACTAGAGTCTATAAATAGACTAGAACCAAAGACTACAAGGAAGATTTGATAAAGAAGCATGACCAAATGGATGCTGATGCAGTATGGGTCAAAGAATCAAAGTTCAAGAAGATGGGGATTGATCCAAGCATCCTCAATCCAAGGGTGGATTGATCTTTTTGTTTTGGGGAGGATAGTGCAGGAGCACACCTAGGCTAACCTCCATGTTTTAATCATTTTTGGCTTGTACTTGACATTGGCCAAGTCAAGATAGTTAGGTTGTTTTTAGACCTTAGAAGTTATTTGCAATGTGGGCTAGGTGAGTTATTCATTAGGACTAAGGTCACAACAATAGCCATTGTTAGTAGTTTTTCATTTTATTAGGCTTAGTTTCTAAATGATAGATTTGAGTCATGAATGTGTCCTAAACACATAAATGAGGAAATAGAGATGCCTTAAGGTCTTTAATGATCTTGGATCCTTGAAATGAACTGTTGGAAACACTGAGAGGGGGGGGGTTAATCAATGTTTAGCTAATTCAGCAACTTTAAACATAAATCAATTATATATCACTTGAAGCTTAACACAAGATCACATAACACAAAATATGATTATGGGGAAACCTTTATTAGAGGAAAATCCCGATGGGAATTAGTACCCACAAATATTAAACTAGTATAATGAACCTGTTAAAGTTCCTTTGCCCTATTAGGAGTAGTATTTACAATGCAATTACAATGACCTGGTTAATGGCCTGACCCTGTTAGGAGTCTTTTACAAACAACCCTATTAGGGGTGAGGACTCACTATCCAAGAGATCACTACTCAATGAGAAAGAAGGCTACAACCTCCTGAGAATAGATATGCACTATATCCAAAAGTGAACTACTGTATATCACATAGATGTCTGATTAGTTCCGGTTATGTGCTTATGCTCTTATCTTCTTTAAGGGATCTATCTCATACTAACATCTTTATACTACTCTTCTATGTCTCTCCTCTGTATATTTATTTAACACTTCAAATATGTCTTTACATTGCATATATATGTTTATGCCTGAATAGACGCGACTATAAACAAGACCTTAGTTGGCCCAAAAACAACATTCACAATGCTTCCAAAAAAATTGGCTTAAGCATGTTTACAATAATGTTTAATACATGATTATAAAATTATTACAATAGGCACTTAGCCTTTACATAGGCAAAGTTTACACGCTAATCAAAAACCTGAAGTCGGCTCCATACTCTGTATTTTGGACTGCTAGTGTACTTGTTCTTTCTGTAACTTGTCCGTACTGACATTTCCTACCATGTGTATATAGGGTAACCATAAAAAAATACCATAGAGATTAATTCTGAATGCACATATCTTGATGTGATCATACGCACGTGCGCTGATCCTTTGATCGACTACAAGTCACTGTTCTATTCTGTCTTCTACACTTAGTCAATTTTCACTTCATAGTTTTCTGTCAAAACTTCATATGACTTTGTTGCCATAATGACAACACAAAATAAGTCATATACTCCTTGGGAGTCAACTTGCCAACAAACTCCCCCTTTTTCATTAATGGCAACAAAGGAATGTGGTTAAGTTACTCAAAATTGATTAACACCCAAAAAACTGTATATTCTCTTCTCTCAACATATACTATATATTTCCTTGCATATATATAAACTATTCTTCATACATACATTACTCCCCCTTTGACATTAATGACAAAGGTGTCAAAATTGTAAGTCTCTAGATACTTACTCCATGTATACATCTGGATATGTTATCTGCAGATTTTTCATCTCTTGCTGCCATAATGCCTTTAGTGCATCAATTCTTTGTAGATGGCTGCATAGGGAATATGTGAGTTTTTCCATCTTTGTCAAATCTAAGCTCGGTCCTTGATCATAGGTAGCAATGGTTGCATCAGTCTATTTAATGTTCTCATCTAGAATTGCTAAGGAGGGTGCCTATGCATTTCTCAATTGAGTCTGTCTAATTCTTATCTTATTGATCTCAAACTTTGCCTTTTCAATCTTGTCCAACTAACCTTGATAGATATTATTGTAGATGTTCATGTCTTTCATGGATGTTTCAACTGATTTTCTAACATTGTCAACCAATATGTCAGCTTCTTCAATTTTTTTGATGTGCTCTGAGGTGAATTTCACTCTATCCATACATTTTTCTATAACCTTTCTGCCTTTTGATGCCAATTCTTTCAATATTGTCTGACCAATCTTTAATGACTTTAAATCTAAAGAAAATTTCTTTGTCATTTCATTCAATCTTTCCTTTTTATATTTACCTTCTGCAATTCTAGTAGCTGAGTCTACTAGGCTTGTAAAGTGTGCTTTGAAGCTTGTTAGGATGCTGTCTACATCATCAACTGACTAAATTTTAGCCACTTTCTTGTCTGCGGGCACTAGGTCATTCAGAATGTTCACTGATTCCAAGAAGAGAGGGTTCCTCATAACTTGTTTCTCTTTGGAATTTTCCATGGCTAGGACACTAATTTTTATTAAGTCTTCTTCTCCCTATGCATCTAGACTTGCTGAGTCAGAAGTTAAACTTGATAAAAATGAGTTTGATGGTTGAATGGATGGTGTGAATATGGTATTCTGACTAGTATCCATGCATTCACTTTTTACAGGGATCTCCATGACTGGTGTCTCATTATTTTGATTATCTTCCTCTTTATTCCAGTCTGTTGAATCTTTAGAGGGAACTTTATCTTGTTGCTGTGATAGCTAAATGTGGGCCTCTGATTTAGCAGTACACTTCAACATGGTCATTATACTTCAGCTGTATAAAGAAATGAATATTGATTAATTCATCCCGCATCTTTGAAAGAGTCGACCTGTTGCCTTCTAGAAGGCAAGAGTATGAGCTTGCTCTCAGATCATTGTAAGCTCAGTGACTACACACTAGCCTAAATAAAGGATTTAAAGCGATGATAAATGATCTAAGATTATATGCATATGCAGTTTGTTGTTCATCCAAGCTACTTAAGATTGATTTTAGAAGCACCAAATTAAAAAGTGAAATATTCTTTTTAAAGCCCAAGTTGAATGTGCTCTAATGATTAGATTTGCATGCTTGAAATTAAACAAATTTACTAAATAATAAATGCTAAGAAAAGAGAAGAAAATGTAGTATAGTAATGTTAGAAGAAAGTTAGGATCCTTTGTGAAGGAAAAGAGTTTCTCTTTTATAGAAATCTCTCTCGAATCAACGGTTGAGATCAAACAAAAAGAGTGGCTCAGATTTGATTGAATAAGCACAATCCATGTGCAAGTGATTCGATTGGTCGAGAGAGTCAGTTGACTAAACTGACTGATCAGTTATTTTGGAAAGTTCCAAAATTAGTTTATAGTTAACTGAAATGTTTCCAAAATGATAAACAGTGGAGAATCAGTTAACTGAGTGGAACTAGATTGTTTCCATTTTGATAAATCAGTTAACTGGATTTGATGATGTGATATGCATTTTTAATAAATTAATTGATTTTGAATGCACACTTATGATTTTATAATTAATTTAATTCCCTTTTTGATTTAATTGACAATTTCGTATTTTTTATTTAATTAATATGTCATAATATCAATTAAATAATAGTATAAAGTTTATTTGCCAATGTAATGTGATTTTAGGAATTAATTAATTAATCAAGTAAGGTGATTGATTAGGACCTAGGGTTTAGGTCAAATCAGTTTGAATTCAATGAATTGCTTGTTTGATTTAGGACTTAAAATAATAAAGATTGGGGTTTCTTGATTAATTGTTGAGATTGGGGGTCTAGGGTTTAGACAACCATTTTTAGGTGATTACATTTGCCCCTCTTTGAATTGATGTGCAATCAGCGCATTGATTCAAATACTTGTTAGCAAGAGGACCTAGAATAGTTTGATTTGAAGCGATGAAACCATTCTTTTGAAGAAGACTGGCTTCGAGCTTGATTGGATGAAGATCGATCAAAAGATATAAATAGAATGTTCAGTTTGATTTGAAGCGATGAAACTAAACATCTGTTAGGAACTCTTAAACCTTTTTGATTGGTTTGAATGGATAACCAGTTTGATTTGAAGTGATGAAACTGATTACCATTAAGAGATTTGATTAGCAATAAAATTGACTTGATTTGAAGCGATGAAGCCAATTTGATCAATGTATCTGGTTTCAATAATGAATAGCCTGTATAAGACTGATCTTTTCTAGTTTTGAGTGTACTCACCACTGTATAAGACCATTGAGTAGGTTGCCTTTGATTTAAGATGATCTCAACTTGATTTGACGCAATGAAGCTGAGATGCCCCAAGCGATGGGGTTTTGATTGAGGATGTGATCACTGGAATGTTGATGTCCTGATCCTACCCCCTCAGGAGCGAAATTGAAATATGGCTAGGTGCCCCAGTGATGAGAAGCAATTCAATTGATTAGACAATTTAGAAAGAAATTGATCTAATTAGAAAGGGGTCCCACATGGTTAGGACAAAATTTGTACTTGATGAGAGGTCTTTTTTGACCGAGATTGACCAATAAGTAAGAGACATGGATTGATGAGAATAAAAGAATGAGAGATTTCTATTGGTTGTGTGAGTGGTCAAATTTAGATTTAGATTTTGATCCTGAAAATAAAATCAGGACAGTTGATTTAGCAAGGGATGTCATGTTCAAATAGAAATGACCACTTAACAATGAGAAGATTGATCGATAAGAACCTCAAATCCTTCACATTGGATAGAGCTAAAGTTATTATGCTGATTTCGACACTATGCAGATGCAGATGCAGATGCAAGACTAACATGAATGCAACCTGAGGTGTACTCACTGAGCTTTAGGTTTGAAAATTTTCATTATTGAGCATTTTTGGAACATCGGAGTCGATACAATCCTTACTGGTGCCACTGCGACCATAAGAATATGAATATGACTTTCATCGAATAAGATATGGGAAGCTAATGTAAGCATCGAGGCATAAAAGCCAAGATGACCTGAACGTCATTTCTAGTTGATGTGGCAAGAGTAAACCAGTATCAAGGCATTCAAAGCCAAGATAACCATGAGTGTGATCTTGCGTAAACAAACAGATAAATAACAAACAAGGAGATAGTACCGACCTCACCTTCGCGTACAAATAAAGAGGATCAAGGGATGTGAGGCTTTTCCACCTTAATGCACAAGCTCTTACCACACACACCCTGATTATTTGACATTGCCGAATCATCAGGACCACATCAACAAGCAGTAGATAGAAAAGATTAGCAAAATCAATGAGAACAGACAACATACAAATAGAAGTTCAGCATACTTCCTGCCAGTTTCAAATTTTTTGGATGTGTATATGTATGAGGTGTTGAGAAACACCATTGTTCTTTTGAGTGCTTTGTGTTTGATTTCTATCAATCCGTTGTTTACGTTTGTGATATCCAATGTGTGTTAAGAAACATAGATGTGTACAAAGATAGTGTTAAGAAACACTATTGATTGTGGTGTTGAGAAACATCTATTTGTGTCAGTAGTGAGTTGTCCTTCAAAAATGACAAGATTATTGACTCTAGTGTAAACCAAAGATATGATCAAATTTGGGGACCCATGCCCCTAGTAGCAAATGGTGATGATTGACTTGACTCATATTGTGAGGAAAAATCCAATTTGATTGCCCCTAGGTTATGACTTTGGATCGGTTTCAAGCCAGGAGGGTTCTCAGAAGAACCAAAGTGTCACGAAAGTGACTGAAAGATATGTACAAACTGAAGCAAAGGATTGCCAAGACTAAGCATTGATAGATGGAGCACTGAGTACAAGAGATGCCTATTTACCAGGTTTTCACCTACTTGGAAGAGATTTTGTTTAGCAGAAATTGACTTCATTTGAAGTGATGAAGCCAATTTGATCAATGTGCCTCGTTTCAGTAATGAATAGCCTGTATAAGACCGATCTGCCTGGTTTCTAGTGTATCCATCACTGTATAAGACAATTGATTAGGTTTCTTTTGATTTAAGATAATCTCAACTTGATGTGATGCGATGAAGCTGAGATGCCCCAAGAGATGGGGTCTTGATTGATTAAGGTGATCATTGAAAACCTGTTAAGCATGCCTGTGTTGCCATCCTTTTTTTTCAATTTTTCAATTTTTGTGTATTTTTCCATTTTTTTAATTTTTTTATTGATGCATCAAGGCGCCTATTGCTAGGTTTTCACCAAGATGATCATTTTTTTAAGGACATTTTTCAATTTTTAGAATTTTTTTAGAGATTACTCTTGTCTTAAGCAAGATCACATTGGTTTGCCCCCAATGTCTAGTAAGGTAGAAATCATTACAAATGGATTAGAAAGATGATGGATGAGGTGAATAGATAATGATGGATGAAGAGGGTAAATGCAACCCTCAAAGACAGTCTCCTTAAGATTACCCAAGCTAGGGAAAAAAGAATATAGCAATGTAGGCTTAGGGAGTAGTGCTAGATAGCATATAGGATAATGACCTGATGTCATAAAAAGCATGTGGTCCAAAAGAATGGACATGTCAAGAGACTTATAAGAGCTTTTTTTTTATTTTGATCAAGACCAAGGGGTCAATTTGATAAGAGAGGATATAGCTATGATAGCGCAATTGGGATAAGCAAGATCATGATAGGGTATCATGGATGAGAGTGAGTGAATAGGCTGATGGAAAGGATAATGCATGTCAGGATATATGATGCTCATGGATAGGTTCAACCTTGTCAAGATCAGCAGAAGGAACATGAATGCTCATTGGATTGCTGGATGTAAGATATGATAGATAAGATGAGATGGAAGGAACTTTCCCCCAAGTGAAGAGTGCAAGTAGGAGGAAATACCCATGATGCTTGGTTTCCAGGTTTTCATCATGGTACTTATCCAAGGTGCCACAAGAAGTGGTTTTGACCATAGGATGGATTGATTTATCTTTACTTTTTCTACCAAGGTGCCTGTTTACTAGGTTTTCACTAGACACTTTTTTTTTTGTACTTTTGATTTTATGGAGGAACTATAGCTTCGTGCTCTTTAGATAGTGCTCCTTTGAAAGATATGCTATGATAGCCCAAGGCCGCTGAAAGTATGCTTAAATATGCTGATAGGGTGATGGTAGGGAAAAATGATATGGAGGATAAGGGAGATGGTAGCCAAGGATTTATCTGATGGATTGGATAAGAGGAATAGAGGATATGGGATGGATGGGTAAGAGGTAGGTGCAGGATATTGGATTTGGTATAGTGATAGGATCAACATTGACACACCCCTTGAAGGGTAGTGGAAAAATGGAGGAAAAGTGAATGGAATAGCTTGACACTTTGATGGATGAGTGCAAATGGATCTTGGTATGTGAGGACCAAAGATGGATGAAGTATTCAACGTAATGGATTTTGGGACATGAGGACCCAAAATAGAGTTAGAAGATGGGATATTTTTAGATGGAGATAAAGTGGAAGTCTTTGGAAGCTTGGATGCCAACTTTGACATTTCCTTTTTGTTCAAGCCTTTTAAGAGAGACTTGGGAATCCACATAACTTTTGATTTTATTTCTGTATCCAAGTCCTTTGGAAGACACTTGGGAATCCAGATAGCTTTTAATTTTCCTTTTCTTTTGGATGATTTGGAACGCAATTCTTCCATGATGGATTTAGGAACCCATATTTTCTTTGATATTATTCTTTTCCCAGATTTAGAATGCAATTCTTCCATGATGGATTTAGGAACCCATATTTTCTTAGTGGACCCTTGTGGTCTCTTGAATATTTCCTTTTTCTTTGTAGTCACATGTCGATTAGATGGGACATAGTGATCTTCATATGTGTGTGGATTCTTGGATTTCTGATTTTTTTGTTGCACATCCAAATTTCTTCCAAAAGACTTGGGAATTATGGATGGATAGGGCTGATATGACTAGTTCATATGGATGGGTTGATAAGTAGATTTCAAGGATGCATGTCTTTGTTGATCTTGATAGGTGATAGGGTAAGTGGATGGAGGGATATAAGGACCCAATATAGATGGAAGGTTTGAAGATTTTAGCCTTGGAATATAAGAACCAAGGATGGATTTGGAGGATAGTGAAAGCTGATGCTTACATTTGAATGGAGGGATATAAGGTATGGAAGGGATACCGACATCTTTAGAGTGAGATGCATGACCAAGGCTCTTATCTTTTAAATTCACCTTTATATCAATAGGAGCATGAGAAAATTTGATTGGAGCAACTGAAGCTTGAGAGGATTTATTGTTATGCAAGGGATTTAGAGGAATGATAGTTTCTGGATATGGAAGAGTATGACAAGGGGATGATGGGATGATCTATTCTTGACAAGGATCTTTAGATGGTGTACAAAGGGTACCTTTCTCTTGATTTTCAATAGGCCCATTAGAGATGCTAGAAAGGATATCTTGATCTCTCTTGGGAGATGGATAAGATATAGGAGATGTAAGAGTTTCTTCTGGGAAGAAATGGAAGGGGATGATGAAATCATAATGGAACCCTTGAGATGTGTGACTTTGGTCAACTGTTGGATAAAGATGGATGGTGTCTTGATCTTGATAATTACCAGTATTCATTTCTTCACATTTTAGATTGTCCTCTTGACATGGAGCCACTTCTAAGGATGAGGTAAGAGTGTTGATCTACATGTGAGATTCTTGACAGGTTGATGGACAATCATTTGGAATAGGCATGATAAGCATTGAAGCACATGGATGTTTTGGGTCTATG
Source organism: Thuja plicata (assembly GCA_018584345.1). Classification (NCBI taxonomy): domain Eukaryota; kingdom Viridiplantae; phylum Streptophyta; class Pinopsida; order Cupressales; family Cupressaceae; genus Thuja; species Thuja plicata. The sequence goes on along the minus strand of MU227982.1, from coordinate 4,704,414 downwards.
ATCTTTGAATCTTGAGAAGGACTTGTATTCATTTGCTGATTAGCTTGGATATCTTTTAGAGGTAGTCCCTGAAGGTAGACATAGTCGTCATTAGGCTTAGTTCTTGATGGAGATGGTGAAGCTTTAGGAGATGGAAAATTGGTGGAAGAAGGAGATGTGATCTGTGAACCATTGCTAGATATGGATTCTTGATATTGATCATGCTTGAGATTAGATGAATCATTAGGATTTTCAACCTCGATTATGCCATCATCTATGAGATCTTGGATTTTATGTTTCAACTCCATGTAAGCTGAAGTTTTATGTTCATTATGTTGATGATATGCACAATAGTTACTCAAGAATCTTCGTCCATGTGATGTGGCTTGAGGTAATGTGATGAGATCATTATCAAGAAGCTCTTCTATTGTAGATTCATAAGATTTCTGCAAAGGAGTGAAGTCTCTCATGCATTTAACCCAAGTTTTTTCTTTCACGATGTTACAAATCCCTTTGGAGGAAGACTTCATAGTGTTTTTAGCAGCTTTTAGGGCTTTGGAGCCACTCGCTTGATAATGATCAAATAGAAAAGGATAGATTGAGCTTGATGAGGATTTTTTGGATTGTGTAGACTTTTACCCCTTTAATTCTTGGATTTCAGATTGCATAGTTTGAAGTTGTTTTGATAAAGCTGCCAAAAGAATCTCTTCTTTCACATTGTTAGGACCATAAGGTTTATCCCATTTTCTTTTAGACATTGTAAGATTGGGTTGGTGTGCTTGCATAGAAGATTGAAGATGAGGTATGATGAATTAGTTGGTTGACTCTCAGGTGTTGAAGTGATATCTAAAGTGCTAATTAAGTCTAAGACCAAAGGACAAAGGAGATAAATTCCAACTGAGAGATAGAAGCAACGACTCTGATCTTGAGTCAAGGTTAACGAACCTGCTTTCACAACTCAAGATAAGGACAGTGCAGACAAAATGATTAAAGTAACAAATCACTTGGACTAGCACAACGAAATTAGATTTCAAGACAACAATGAGTCAGACTATCAACATATTGCAGCCAAAGATAGACTAGTAGATGATGTTGATGAGAACACTAATTTTGTGAAAATTCAGAAGGAACCTTCACAACAGAATAGAAATTTGGACAGCAAGTTGATAGATTGTAGATTTTTGATAGCAGATGCAGAAACTTGGACAAGATTTTGATAGTTAACACCTAGAAGCGTAGATTTTGAACTGTTTGAGTGTTTTGAATGTTTGTATGCCTGTTTGCTTCACCCACACAAGACACATCAAGCTGAATGTTTGTAGTACTAGAATAGACACATCACAATCCTAGGATAGCTAGGGAAGTATCTATTGAATCCCCACTTGAATTGAATTTCAGCTACGCTTACTCATAGCGGACAACTTAGAAGCTTGGAGGCATGGGCTCCTCCTTATATGTGCACTCACTTCTCAGGCACACCAAACTTCAAACCCCAAAGGAATTTCTTCCCAAAGGGCTGTTGTCTCTACTAAGAGCCGTAAAAGTGTGGGGCATCTTAGTTGGTCTTTGACCTTCCATGCCAATAGATAGAGGGTTCTTTGAAAACTAGAACAACAGTTTGTAGTAAGGACATTCATTTAGGTGGTTGTGATCAATTCATTTTCCCAATTAAGGGGGATCTCCCAATCCTTCCAAAGAAAGGTTTTCACCTTAACAATGTAGGGACTTTAATGCACCATTAGGGTACTAAAGGAGATTTTGGTTGCCACAAAAAATTCACACATGTCCACTGTAAGACTAATCACAATGGCATTTTTTGTATATCGGTTCGGAAGGGCTTGGCTTTAGCCTATTACCTGTTGGGCAATCCACTCACACCGGCTCTGTTAAAGAACTTGTGAGGTAGCCATGCTAAAGGATTTGTATGGATTTATCTTTCACCCAAGATCCATGAAGAAAAGGGGAGAGGATACATCCATTCAATTCCTTGGGTTTACAAAACTAGAAGACACTTCAAGCACAATAAGAAAATGACAATAATATTTCAAGATTTTTGATCATCCTAGAAGGGCGAGAGCATAATTTCTTGACATTATTGTCATTCCTAAAACATCAAAAAAATGTTCATTTTAATAAGTCTTGCATGTGGGTTCCTATTTTAAGAAATCAAAAACAAGATGCAAGCACGATGTTTTGCGTTCTATCGATCAAAGGCAACCTACAAAACCAATTCGTGAGTAGTTTGTGTTTTATTCTTCTTTTTCAGCGTCCTACAAACCACTGTTATGAAAAACCTATCTATTCCTACACATGCAATCCACTGTTATAAAAATCCATAAAAAAACATAACTTGTCAATCCCACATGTTAGAAAATCAGGTTAGTCAAAGATAATAAATCTTTTGATAATTGAAAAACCCGTTGTCATAAAAATGAGGTTCTGACCAGTCTGCACTAAATAGATCATAACTTTTGAAAATATCAACAAAATTAATTAAAACCAATGGAAAATGAAAGCTAACTCAAATAATTTTCCAGAAATATAAATTTTGGATCTGTATCATGTCATATGTTCATGTACCAATAAAAACATCAGTCATATTTTTGGAAAATCAGGTTTGACTAGTCTGCACTAAAATGACCATAACTTTTGCAAATCTAAATGAAATTAATTAAATCCAACTGAAAATGAAAGATAACTGAAATACATTTCCATAGATATAAATTTCAGATATGTATCATGTCATAAGTGCACGTACCAATAAAAACATCAGTCAGATTTTTGGAAAATTAGGTTTGACTAGTCTGCACTAAAATGATGATAACTTTTGCAAATCCAAATGAAATTAATTAAAACCAACGGAAAATGAAAGCTAACTCAAATAAATTTCCAGAAATATAAATTTTGGATTTGTATCATATCATAAGTGCATGTACCAATAAAAACATCAGTCAGATTTAAGGAAAAATAGCTCAGAAATTTATCTCAAAACTCACAAATATTAACCTTGTGGTCGTGGGTTTGAGCCCCACGGTGGGGACCAGAAATGTGATAGCTAAATGTGGGCCTCTGATTTAACAGTACACTTCAAAATGGTCATTATACTTCAGCTGCATAAAGAAATGAATATTGATTAATTCATCCTGCATGTCTAAAAGAGTCGACCTATTGCCTTCTAGAAGGCATGAGTATGAGCTTGCTCTCAGATCATTGCAAGATCAGTGACTACACACTAACCTAAACAAAGGATTTAAAGCTATGATAAATGATCTAAGATGATATGCATATGTAGTTTGTTGTTCATCCAAGCCACTTAAGATTGATTTTAGAAGCACCAAATTGAAAAGTGAAATATTCTTTTTAAAACCCAAGTTGAATGTGCTCTAATGATTAGATTTGCATGCTTGAAATTAAACAACAATGCTAAATAATAAATGCTAAGAAAAGAGAAGAAAATGAAATATAGTAATGTTAGAAGAAAGTTAGGATCCTTTATGAAGGAAAAGAGTTTCTCTTTTATAGAAATCTCTCTCGAATCGACGGTCAAGATCGAACAAAAAGAGTGTCTCAGTTTCGATTGAAGAAGCACAGTCCATGTGCAAGTGATTTGAATGGTCGAGAGAGTCAGTTGACTGAACTGACTGATTAGTTATTTTGGAAACTTCCAAAATTAGTTTACAGTTAACTAAAAATTTTCCAAAATGATAAACAGTGGAGAATCAGTTAACTGAGTGGAACTAGATTGTTTCCATTTTGATAAATCAGTTAACTGGATTTGATGATGTGATATGAATTTTTAATAAATTAATTGATTTTGAATGCACACTTATGATTTTATAATTAATTTAATTCCCTTTTTGATTTGATTGACAATTTTGTAATTTTTATTTAATTAATATGTCATAATATCAATTAAATAATAGTATAAAGTTTATTTTCCAATGTAATGTGATTTTAGGAATTAATTAATTAATCAAGTATGGTGATTGATTAGGACCTAGGGTTTAGGTCAGATCAGTTTGAATTTTATGAATTCCTTGTTTGATTTAGGACTTAAAATAATCAAGATTAGGGTTTCTTGATTAATTGTTGAGATTGGGGGTCTAGGGTTTAGATGACCATTTTTAGGTGATTACAATTGCAAAGATTTGCCATCAGTGCACACCTCCTCTGTCTCCTTAGTGCTAAATGCTTTTCAAACTTTGTCCATATCATTGTCCAAGGCGGTCATGGATATTTTGATATCATCAATCACTATAGTATCTCCTGAATCTTTTGTTGTATCAGAGGCTATTGAAACTGAGGGCGCTGAAACCTGTGGACCTATCTTAGGTGCATTCTGAATCACTGGTTTTGTAACCTATTTTGGAGGAACTAGAGTTACCTTTTTTGTAGGCGTCATTGATGGATACATATATCTTTCCAAAAATACCCGCTCAAATGCTTTCTGAGTCTCTTCACCAACCAGATCATACTCCTTATTCATGATATGGAGAACTCTTGTCTTGGTTCTTAGGTGCGGCTTTACTAAGTCCAATAAAATGGCTTTCTCATCAAGAAAACATACCGGAAGAAGACTATCCAATGTTTCTTCTCTTATCCTCATATCCTCTTCAATTGCTTGCCTCTTTAATATATCAAGTATGTTCCATACTTTGTCTGGTATGACTATTTTGAGTTCCAATACTGTCCTTTTGAACTTAATCATGTGAGAGATGATCATAGAATGAATCTTTGATTTTTCTATCTCTTGATATTTTTCATATACATTCTTGAGAGATTCTAGTCTTCCTTCATTAAAATTTCTATTCTTTAGAACAGTTAGAATAGGTCTAAATCCTACCTCGGGAGGGGTTTGTGTGTTCTTTACCTTGGTCCTTGTGGTCCTTGAGGATGGATGATTTGTAGGAACTTTTTTCTTCCTTCTGGTTAACTTACTGGGTACAAAAGGTGGAGAAGATTCTAGATCAATGGTGGTTGATGGCGCAAATGTATCTTCATTTGATTTCTTCTTCTTAGGCATATCATCAGACTTTTCAATTTTTACTTCTATGGGAGTCTTCTCAAGTTCTTTGGCTATGTTAGATTCCCTAGCTCTGTCTAGGTCTTCTTGTGTAACACCATGAACTTTTAAGATATTTGAGGTAATCCTTGATGCCTTCCTTTTATTATCAGCACTGTATAAGATAGAATCAACTTGATTTGTCTTTTCTCTATAAGTACCCCATCTAGGTTCATTGGGATCCTTGGGTGTAGATAGGAGGACTTGTGCATAACCTTCCAAAATATGTTCTTCAACTTCATAACTGCAAGGGTGAATCCATTTTGTTCTAGGCTCAACTGTCTTCATGCAAGTACAATTAGTTTCCACCATGAAGCATATGGTGTCTTTGTATTTATCAACTATTTTCTCAGGTATCTTGAACCTTTTTTGCATCTTGATCCTGAATGTTTTGATATCCATATCCATAGTATCTTTTTCACTACTCTATGATCTAGCTTTTAGTGATATCTAAGACATAGTAGGTTTACTCCTATCCAGGTAAATATTTGTAACTTTATCAACAATGTGGAAGTAAATGTAGATGATCAAATAGCCAAACCTGAATATCTTGTTCTTGTCATGCTTAATAGCCTTGATGTTCTCAATCAGCTGTGCACACAATAGTTCAAAGAGATTGTACTGAGTGTTATCTTTCACTATCCTTATTATTGCCAGAACTATTGCTATGGACACACTATTTAGTTTGCTTGCCTGATGAAACTTGTATCCAAGTATCATAGTGAGTAGTTTGATATCATCCTCCTTAACAGGATCAACTGTCATACTGCACCTATCACTTCTAGATAAGAAAACTTGTTCAACCTTCTTCTTAACATCCTTGATAGTAAGAAGAACTGGTCCAATCTTAGGAAGTCTATTCAATTTATGGATTAGGTCTGCAGTGATGCAGACAGGAACCTCACCAATCGAGTATAGGTCATCATGTATCCTTCTCAGTAATATCTTCACTCATTCAGGCTCATAGAACTCGTGCGTGTTAGAATACTCAAAGATAGGGTTATCAATGAGATGTGCATATTCATCCTTGAATGAATATTCTGGTTTCATCATTGAATCCATAAGAGTTACTATGTTGTTGTCTCCAACTATTTCCTTCTTGCAATATATATACACACAAATGTCTTCTACATGCACAACTCCAAGAGGAGTCTTAGAAAATGCTCCCTCTACATCATCTAGTATGGATTTGAATGGATGCTTCTTAAAGACAAATCTCTTCCTTTCAGCGATGTCAAATACAAATGAGGTTTCCATACTTACTTGCAACTTGGATAAATAGGGTTTCACGACAATTCAAAATGATGCGACTGCTAGGGTTCTATTTAAACTTGTAATCCATTCACCAACTAATCAAATCAATACCTTTGAATGTTTTGATGATTAGTGCTCATGTTCTCTCTGTAGGTTTTAGGATCTTAGATGTAAACAATGAGAGTAATCAATCAATCCACTGATTTATATAAAGTTTTTCCGCATTTAATGTTGTAAGTGCTTTTACTGAGACTTTCAAAATTTATTCAGAATGAAGTATATAAAATGCATGAATGAATATTGCATTCTTTTGTTATCACTGAAATGAATCCAAAGGCGCATACTCAGAGGTGAGTATACTAGCCACGCAGGGGTTCGGAGCTAGAATAGCTCCCCCTAAGACCATGAGGGTCAACTCTTCAGAAGTAGGTGGTGTGTCCACTAAGGATGCATCTACTACCTTGTTCTCTTTATTATCCTTCTTTACTTCAACCTATATTTTATCTGAGTTAGCTTTAGCTTCTACAAACTTAACTTCTCTTGATTCTTCAAACATAGACTTTGTAGGATTCTCTTGTCCTTGTGTTCTTGACCTACAAAATCTTGAGATGTGTCCAACTTTTCCACATGAGTGACAAATGATAGGAGGTCTGATGTTGTTATTCATCATGCTGCACTGCTTGGTTGTGTGTCCATTTTAATTACATATCTAACATGTAATGTTTCACAAGTTTCTTTGAGGTTGATTTCTCTGATTATATTGAGTCTGATTCCTTTGGTTCAGTTGTGACTGATTTCTTTGATTTGTCCTGCAATGAATATCCCTATGACAAAAATTATTATAGGAGTAACAGTAACCATTGAAGGTTCTTGCATCCTTTCAATCTCTTGCCAAGTGACCATGCTTGCTATAGGTATAGCAAGTATGGTTGATTTCCTTGTGCTTATCTTTTGGTTGTTATGCTTTAGTCTCTTCATGATTCTCAATTTTCTTTTCTTCTATAGATTCTGTTTGATCTTTCTTTCTTTCTTGTAATGAATTGATCTTAATTTGAGCTATATTGTATCCCATACCAGTGGTGTCACCTTTTAACTTTTGTGCATAAATTTGTGTTTGAATTAAATCAGAACTTGTGTGAAGTTTATCAATCTTGTCTTTTGCTCCTGATAATTCAGATTTAGTCTTGTTCTTGATGTTTTCTAATTCCATGATTTTTATATTGGCTTGCATGAGTTCTTCATCTAACTATTTATTTTCTTTGTTCTTCTCTTCAATAGCTGTTAGGCTATCAGTTAACTGATAGTTCAATTCTTCTATCTTATCCTTTAAAGATAAGTTTTCTTCATTCAATTTCTTGACCATTTTCCCCAAATCATTTGTAGAGCAATCTTTCAAATCTTTTCTTAACTTTTTGTTAAGCATTTGTGAGCCATCAAATTTTAGTTTAAGTTCCTCATTTTCTTTCTTAGATCTGTCTAGATCTTCAAGGGCTTCTTCAAGATTATTTTTCAAATGTTTTACTTATGTTGAGTCCATGATCTCCTCAAGTGGTTAAACTTTCTTTTAGAGGACCAAAGCTTTGATACCAATTGTTGGAAACACTGAGAGGGGGGGGGGGGGTGAATCAATGTTTAGCTAATTCAGAAAATTTAAACATAAATCAATTATATATCACTTGAATCTTAACACAAGATCACATAACACATAATATGATTATGGGGAAACCTTGATTAGAGGAAAACCCTAGTGGGAATTAGTACCCATAAATATTGCACTAGTATAATGAACCTATTAAAGTTCCTTTGCCCTATTAGGAGTAGTCTTTACAATGCAAGTACAATGACTTGGTTAAAGGCCTGACCCTGTTAGGAGTCTTTTACAAACAAACTTGTTAGGGGTGAGGACTCACTATCCAAGAGCTCACTGCTCAATAAGAAAGAAGGCTACAACCTCCTAAGAATAGATATGCACTATATCCAAAAGTGAACTATTGTATATGACACAGATGTCTGATCAATTCTGGTTATGTGCTTATGCTCTTATCTTCTTTAAGGGCTCTATCTCATACTAACATCTTTATACTTCTCTTCTATGTCTCTCCTCTACATATTTCTTTGACACTTCAAATATATCTTTACATTGCATATGTATATGTTTATGCCTGAATAGATGCAACTATAAACAATACCTTATTCGGCCCAAAAAAAAAAATTCACAATGCTTCCAAACAAATTGGCTTAAGCATGTTTACAATAATTTTTAATACATGATTACAAACTTATTACAATAGGCACTTAGCCTTTACATAGCAAAAGTTTACACGCTAATAAAAAAACTGAAGTCGGCTCCATACTCTGTATTCTGGACTACTAGTGTACTTGTTCTTTCTGTAACTTGTTCGTACTAAAATTTCATATCATGCGCGTATAGGGTAAGAATAAAAACATACCATAGAGCTTAATTTTGAACTCGCATATCCTGATGTGATCGTATGCATGTGCGCTGATGCTCTGATCGACTGTAAGTCACTGTTCTGTTCTGTCAATTCTCACTTCATAGTTTTCTGTCAAAACTTCATATGACTTTGTTGCCATAATGAAAACAAAAAATAAGTCATATACTCCTTGGGAGTCAACTTGCCAACATGAAGAGGTTAGAGTTCCTAGAAATGAGGAAAGTGGCATAAAAGGAAAGATGCCAAAAGTTGCTAAATTATTGTCATGACAATATTTGCAATTATTACAAATGTTGCATGCAACATGGTTACCTTGGATCCCCCTACAAACTAGGAATGGAGAATCGACCAACAAGGCCTAGAATGATGGAAGAAGGCATCTAATGGATGGAGAGACTTGAATCTCATCAGTTAGTCTTTGATTGTAACAAGTCTTGAAGTGTAATACAGTCTGCAACTCTATGTTTTCAAAAATCCTGAGCATTTCCTTGTGACAGTGATACCTTATGGATTGAAAGATTTGAATTAATGATTTTTTGTGTTCTTAGGAAATTTTGGAGTGTTTTTTATTCAGTAGTCAAGTTTCTTTGTGGTCGTTTAAGGTCTTGTAAAAATTGTTTTGTGTTTAGAGAGTCTACTGGTCCTGTCTTGACCAGTCAGTCTAGTTATGGCTCCCCCATGAAATCTAGCCATGGAAAAACCCTAAGGATGGACGAATATGTTAGGGGAGTTAGTAGTGTACATATTTTTAGGATTAGGAGTCTTAAGAAGATGGAGAAATATTTTTACTACTAAGCCCTAGGCGAGATGATAGTGCCCAGTTAGTGGTTTAGGATAGAAGAATTGACATGTTTCATATAGGGGAAGGAAGTACTGTACGAACTAAGTATAGTTCTAGTTAGGATTTAGTCATACCTTGACATTTTGTGATGTTCGAGATCATACCAATCACTAAGACCAAGTTTTAAGCAAGTTTTCAACTATGTTGTCACTAGTACAAAAACAACAATATATGACCAAATAAACTACCAAAAATTGTAGATAAATGACCAAATTTGGTCATGTGATCAGTGGTAGTTTATTGCCGGTCATTGCCGGTCATTTATCTCACGACCAAATTTATGACTACACTATTTTAGTCATTTATTTGGTCATTGATTTTGTCATTTATTTGGTCATTTGGTAGTTTATTTAGTCATTTATTTATTCATTTGGTAGTTTATTTGGTCGTTTATTTGATCATTTGGTAGTTTATTTGGTCATTTATTTGATCATTTGGTCATTTATTTGGTCATTTGATAGCTTATTTGGTCATTTATTTGTTTATTTGGTAGTTTATTTGGTCATTTATTTAGTCATTTGGTAGTTTACTTAGTCATTTGATAGTTTATTTGGTCATTTATTTGGTAGTTTATTTGGTAGTTTATTTAGTCATTATTTGGTCATTTCACTACTACATATAGTTGACTAATTCATGTTAGGGAATGATGGAATTGAACCACCAACCTCCTACTTGTAAAGCAGGTGCTCTTCCACTGAGCTAGAACCCTTTAAAGAGTAAATATACCCTTCAAAATTTCAAGTCTCTAAAGCCCCTAAACCCTAAACCCTAAACATGATTCTAGAGGCATAGAATGTTGCTTGCAAGGTACCATTCATTGTTAGTACCAAACATGTGTATCTTCACATGTTTGATTGTAGCTATTAAAAAAATTAAAATTAGTTAGAAGATCTACCTTTTTCAAATAGCAACATGGAATACGATATTATATTCAATCTGACACCTCCAAGAGTTTTCAAAAAGTTCAATTTGCATGTGCTCCCAACAGTTTTATGTGTTCCAAAAACATATTAAGAAACAGAAATGTACCATAAAATCTTATAAGGACTTGATAATGGCTGAAGTGACTAAGAAGTGACTATGGTTTCAAAAAGTAATGAAAAATAATAGAAAAAACATATTCAAATAGAGTCAAGGATAGCAATGATTCAATGTTGCAAAATAGAGATAAATCACTATTATAATAGTGGTATGGACACCATTAATGACAATGAATGAATAGGTATATGTTGGTGAGAAGAATATGTCAAAAAGCATTACCTTACTATAAAACCACAGTGAAATATATCTATGGAAGATCAAAATGGAGATTAGCATAAAAAGAGTGCAAGTTAAGAAATGATGTTTAGATATGAAAAGAAGAATAATAAATATCATAAGCATGTTAAGAAAGGATGTTTAGTCTTCCAACTGTTAACATTTTTTTAAAATTGAAGTGTTATTCATTCAAAGAAGACAATTTAAAATGAAGAATTCTAATGTTGAAAATCCACATACAGGAAAGTTGGAACGATTTCTTCCTCTAAATCCCTAGGTCACAAGGACCATTCTATTTGAAATGTTGTAATAAGATGAACAACATGCGCCCTTCAAATTGTTGATGCAAAATATTTAGAAAGTCCAATGTATTTTAATTTCCCGTCTTCAACCAATTTTTTCATTTCTCCAATCTGTAATAGTTGCACAAGCAATAATAGTATCCAACAACAGTAATGCATATATTGAGATCTATCATCAAGGGGCCATATTTAGATAAGAATCAACAGAAGTGATTGCTAAATAATCAAATTTGTTAAGGCAACAAGAGGAAAAATCTTAAAGATAACTAGAGTATGAAAATTTAATTTTATGACTCTTAATAAAAATGGAAAGCCAAACATAAGGACAGTTTCCCACCTGAAAGTTGAAACACTTGAAGAAAATTTATGGTGTTATAAGCAAGAAGTGAAAGCAAACTCAAACACCATCTAATTCTCAAGTGAAGCATTAAAACTATACTCTTCATCCTCTCAAGTATATGAAAAATAGCCCTACAAATCACTAAAGATTTCACAAGATTTTCAATTTCATGAACCTTTAAAAATTCTGGATAGACTGATTAGCATAGACCTTTAACAATTAGCACATCCATGTTTATTATCAGATGCAATCACTCCAAAGGAGTTTTAATTCCACCCCAAAAGACTCATCAAACATTGTACCTCTCCAACTATTTTATCTCGACAATGGATCATGGAACATTAATAAAAATCTACAGAGCCAAATCTAATCTAGAAATATACAAGCCATTCAATAATATGATCAATGAAATTCCAGAATCATAGTTAAGACCAAAACTGTCCTGCGCTTCAATTTTGTACCTTGCAGTAATGAAGCATTCACATAATTGAAAATTAAGTGTCTTATCCATTGAATTGGGTCCTATATTATATGTTTCTTATCCCTAAAAATTTGATGACAATAATTCCTTAGCATGAGAATAAAAGCTAAATCATATACCATTGAGAATAAAGCATCTAATAAATCTAGTGGCAAATCACTAGGAGAAAGTGTAATTACAAAAATCACTGGAAAAAGTGTTTTTGGCCTTCTAGCTTTGTCTTCCTCTCCTTAAAATACACAAGAATTGGGAAGCTTGGCCACCAAAGCTCCCAATTTATAAATGTTGAGTACTTGCAAATTCGAATTCAAATGGAGATTAAAATCCTTAAGCATTCAACAGCTACACAAAAACAATCTGTATATCATTCTTCATAATGGGCTCTAATTTGATAAATATTCCTATTGAAATATCAAAATCTCAATTTTCAAAAGAGTTTCTATTTGGAAGCACATACTTCCATTGATTTTTTCCACCGACAAATACATTCTCACCAAACTCTTTAAGCTGATCTCCCACCCTTACTTCCTGTGTAAGAACACCTGTTACAACAAGATTCTGAAAAGCCATATTGCAAAACTAGTAGCACATAATTTTCTTAAATTCAACTTAATGGAAAATCTTTAGTAGAGAGAACAAATTAAACAATGTAAGATATTACTAAAGATTCTGCAACAACCACCTCAATGACTAGAATTGAACTTGACAATTTGTTTCTCATCCTTTCATCCAACCATTACCCAATTATGCCACTGCTTGACAATTGAAAAAATTGTAACAGTGTGAATTTCATTTCTAGTTTCATATTACCAACAAATGGAACAAATATTGAAATCAAATAAACCTCTATACAAAGAGCTAGTGACATTGCATATTTCCATTCAAGAAAAAAAGAGTTCAAAATACATTTCAAATTATTTCTTATCATTACTGGATGAATTAAGCACAATGCATGCATACCAGCACCTCACTATCAAAGACAAATCTCACTACTGTTATTGAATTATTATGATGATTGATTGGTATTAATTTATGTATTTTTGGCAAAAATGAGTTTGAAAGTAAATTTATACAAGTGTCAAAAGTTGGAACTTCTTCCATACTTTCTTGGAAGGCTAGTTAAGATTTTTAATAACCAACCTTTTAAAATAATCAAGTTGAGTGCCATCTGGTTGAGACATAGTCTAGCATTCTCCTTACACTTGTTTTAGCTTTGTCTTATATTAATAAAAGCCGATTTGTAGGGTTTGGATCCTAATTTCCATGACAAATCCCACCTTGACTATACTAATATTCTATGACTTGTGACAGACTTAAGGTCTGCAATACCACTAAATGACATCTTAGTAAAAACAAAAATGCCACAGTTAAGCTTGAATCCCTAACAACTATAAAAATGTAAACATCCTCCAAAGAGACAACTCAGCATAATGTGGAGAAGGAAACGTGCACTGACCTTGAGACCGGTTTAAGTCTCATCTCACTCATGGATTTGGGTGCTCGTTCATAGCCAATGAGACACATCTTGTCATTTCCATACACAGTTCCATGATATTTGGTGGTCCATGTATAGCTAGCGTTTACATTAAGTAATATTCTTAATAATATTTATTCTTGAGAAATATTCTATTTTTTATTTATTTACAGTTTGTCTATGTATGTAGTTCTCTATATATTGCAATTATTGGCATTATTTATTTTTTCCTATAGCATATCAGAGTTAAATCAGTTTAGAGCATTATTCTTTGAGTATTCCTGGCATACAAATCATTTTTACCAACATTCTAACCTACTTGTCCAATAGATTCTTGATAACTGGGTACTTTGCAACTTGGTAAAGGATTTTGGTTATGAGCACATGTTTTTGGCATATGCAACATTACATGCTCATTTCTATTGAGATTGTTAAAGAAATTGATGTAGGGATTTGTTTTTGGGAAGAATTCAAGATGAATTCCTTGAGTGAGTTTCTCCCTTTTAGTTTTTGTACTTGCAAATTTAGGTCCCTGCCAATATGGAACAGTAATTTCTTTTTCAAGCTTTATTACTAACTTGAAAATTCACCTATCCAATAGATTTTCTACAGCCTAAAATATATGCTTCTGCATTATGTACATGATTGTATTGTTATGGTCACATAAATTTATTGTAAATCTAAAATGTTCAAGCTTAAATATTGCCCTGCTATGTAATCAGTATTGTCAGTATAAGTATATTCTTAATAGAGGTCACGCTTCTGCTATCTTTAATAATTACTTGAAAGTTTCAAGGATACAGATTGTGTATCCTAAAACCATTCAAACTATATTCTTCACTTACAATATTGTGTTTTTGTAGTGAAGGGAGAGCTGTCTAGAGGAATAGTTAGACCATTCTCAGCCTCTATTGATTTTAAGACTACTATCGAAGGTCAAAATATCGAATTCTTGCTTCTGTGATCTGTTAGTGTGCAAAAAACAATTATTAAGTTTTCATTATCTTCTGAACTTAACTGTTGTTACTGTTATAACCTTCCTAGTCATGTAAAATACACCTGCTCACCTATTAGGATTTTCCATGGAGCTATGGTTTTTTAATACAATCTGTAGATCATTTGAGTAAGTTAAATGCTTGGGAGATTTGACAGGCTCACCAAAAGAATCTAACAATGGAATTTGGGATATGCTTGGATAGCAATGTGCTATCTTGTAATTTGATGCATGACTTTCAAAGCTATGGATTTGCAAATCACGTTAGGTCTCTCTTCTTCAATATGGTTACTTCTTTAAAGTAGAAAAGACCATAATGTAACTCTTCTTGAATGAAGTGCATTTAATGTATACAGTTTTTGACATGACTACTGCAAGTACACACATATATACTATATAGAGATAGAGATAAGAATAGAGAAAAGGACAAGTTGAGAACCATTGAGAGAATGGTTGTGTTATGTAGACAAATGTGTGCTAAGAAAAACAAGCCTCAAATGAATGTAGTATAGAACATTGTACAATCTTGTCATGCCGTGTGCAGTGAGCTCTAGCTTGAACTAACTCTCAATTCAAGTTACAGAATCATAGAAAAGGCTCATCGATAAATTCAAAACAAAACCTGTTGGTTAATCTCTTTCATGAAGTTACAACTTAGCATTTGCATTTTGAAAATGTAGTCATGCTCAACAGCATGTTCCAATTTAATAACACATTAGCAGTTGTCAAGGTATATGACAAGTTTAAACTTATATTTGATTGAGGAACTTGGATGTATATCGGCACACTAAATATGTTGGTTACAAAATGCATATGATTATGAGTTGCAATATAGCTAGATAATATTACACTTGAAATTTGCAATGTTTCTAATTGAACAAAGTACATGATAAAAGAGGATGTCTAATTGTGAGAGGTTAGGTTGAATGAAACATAAATCTCCTCCATAAATTGAACTCATCAGTTGTACCTCCATGGAGTAATTGATTATTGAAATGTCTATTTCTTCCTTGGTGATATTAAATTTTCTCATCTGCTTTATTATTCTTTCTATAAGCTTTCTTCCCAACACAGTATTAAAACTTGGTCGAAATTGTGAGATGAATAGTTTAAATTTTATAATGAAGGCAGGTAGGCTGAATTTTGATTGCAATGGTTTATAGAAATGTTATACTTTAAGAGTGGACCAACAAACCTATAAAAATGCAAGAAAGTATAAAGATTGGGGAAGGCTGAGATTTCACAAGAATGGGCCAATGTTTCTAAGATATAGGATTTACTGTCTCTTTTATATATTGCACTGGTACTTTAATCTTCCTGTGGTTTTTTGTTTGTTTGTTGTCTCATTTTAGTTTTGGGTGGCCCCCATTCTATGGCCTATTATAACTGTCAGAAATGGAGAGAAAAAGAGGTGAAGGACATTTGTAAATGTTAAGTGATTCATTGATTGGTAGTTTGGTCATTTTGGGTGCATAAAGTCATGTGATACAATGTTTACAGTTTTAATATTTGGAGGCCATTATAGTGAAGCTAAGTTACCCATTCGGATTTTGATACGGATGCGGGTTCAAAATTCATCCAATTTCTTATTGGGTTGGATTCAGATTCATTTTGGGTTCGTCCGTACAAGAATATATATTTTAAAAAATATTTATATATGTATATATTAAATAATAAATAGTAACTAATATTAAACTTAATAAATAACTAATTTATTAGTTATTAGTAAAATAATATATATTTAAAGGACCATAATCTAAAAATAATAAAATTATATTTAATACTAATTTACTAATAATTTAATTGACATTTAATAACAATAGCATCTTTAAACTAATTGCAAGTTTATTCATTAATAATAGATGATATTAAATTTAATAGAATTCTAATAAATAAAAAAGTTAAAACCAAAAGTTCAACCTAAAATTTATTCAAAATCACGCGTGTTGTTTCGTTTATTGTTTTGACAGGAAATTGTGGAAAATTGTGGAGGACATAAAAAAAAGCGGAGCGGAGGAAGTGAACACGAAACTGTTTACGGAGTCGAGAACTGCAAAAGAAAGATAAACTGTAAGACTTGAGCACATTATTTAACGACTTGTGTTTTTAATTCAGCACCAATTTAATTCAACGCTGAATTTGAGACGAATTCGAATCGGACCCAAATTTGGACTGAACCGAATTTTGAATTTCATCTTTTCTGGATGAATCCAGTAACTTAGTAGTGAAGGTATGATTTAAGTCAGTGAACAACCGAAAATGTTATAATGGGACATTTTTTATCCAATGATGACAAATGTCTATGTCCAAAAGGTCATAAAGTTGAAACTCGTCAGTTCATGAGACACTCTTCCCAGTTTCAACAAATTTTGCTTTTTAGAGCTTTACTTTTATGTCTTTTCCTAGTCTTGTGGTACTGAGTCACTGACCAACTTCTCCCTAGCTCCAGCCTTTCATCTCCTTAATATGATGATGATTCAACTGCTTTAGGTAGGCGTTGGTTGTGAAACTGCTACCTTTGAAAATGATAGATATACGAGCTCTAGTTAAGTAATTAAACCATCATGGAACTTTTTTTTTGTCACCTGCAGTTTCAAAACTGCTGCCCATGCAAAGTGGTGGGTTCATTACTAACCACTGCACAAGTAAGTGAAGTGTCAAGAGCTGAAGAGGGAGGAGTTTCTCTTCCTCTCACCTTCATATTCACCTTGCAATCAGTAAAGCATGTTTCTCATAGTAATTTTATATCTCACTAACTCAGCCTTTGGCCCACGGTCCATTTTTGGTTAGTGGCTTAGGTGGTTGTTAGTTAGGATTTATTTTCTCTTTAGAAGCTCCTCAAGATAGGTTGCAGCTCTTAAACATCTTTTTGAGGAGTTTCTTTGAAGCGCAGGACACATTTCATAGCTTGACTTGAATGTTTTTTGCAGTTGGTAGACCAGGAATTGGTTTGTTTCCAAGTTCATTGGGATAGTCTGCACCTATCATTGACTTTCTATGTTCCTTAATCACCATATCCTCTTGAAAATTTTTGGAAGGTGACATCTCTCTAGGGAGATGGACTAGAGCTGCAGTTCTCCTTGCCACACTTGGTCGTTCAAGATTTTGGTTTGTTTAGTTTAAATAGTTAGTTTAGTTCTAATGTTAGATTAGGAGAAGTTGCTTGTATAGTATGTATTTCATTCAATTTTTAGCTTCTAAGCTAGCTTTGCTTCTTTCTTCTGTGTTTCAAGTGAGAGCACAGGAGTTAGAGGTAGAATTCTGTATGATTCCTGTTTCATACTTCGTTGCATCTCTCTTTTTTTTTTCTTTCATGGTTTGCTTGGTTGTTTCCAATTCTGTTATTTTCATTTGTTTCTATCATTTCTAATCCAATAGTTCTAATCAGTTGTTAGAGGTTCACTATTTGTCCCTTCATGGTGAACTCCATATACTTCTCAAAGATGAATAGAAAGATGTCTTTGTTTGTTTTTTATGTCATTGATTTTATGTTTTATTTTGTTGTAGTGATCCCTCAACATATAATTGCTCCTCTTTTTCTCTAGCATGCTATTCCATTGTTGTCAACTATTTGACATTTGTTTGTGGGCCATTTTGACTTTGCCTAGTGCTATTTTCCTCCTTTGCTGTTTTGCAGGTTGTCTCAAGCCTCCACATAGTCTTAGCACCATTGATTCCTTGCTTTTGTATTCTTTTTTGCTCTTTTCAGTTATTAACTTATTTCTAAGATCATATCAATCCTCTTTCAATGCTAGTTTGTGATCAATCATCTTTTAATGCTATTTTGCGTGATATAGCTATGACTATGGTCATCTCTCTTTTTGCATATTTATAAGATATTGTTGACAACTTTCTATAATGATGTTTTAAGCTTGTTCAAAAGATTATTTTCTCATTTTCCATTGCTTGCTTGTGTGTTTGTTTACATAGTCTTGGTGTCATTTAGGTTCATTTTTAGTTTTTGTTTACAACAAATCATATTGCATTATATTAAGTTACAAAGAAGCATAATATGTATTGTTGTATTGCAAGTAATTAGGACGACCATGCATTGACTAATGGATTGCTTCTTTTTTTGCTTGTGTAGATCAGTCTGGTAATTTCTTTACATTCTTCATTAACATTCTGGCATTCACTCTCTTGTAAATAGAATAGTATATTAAGGCATAAGGTGCTTTGGCCTTCGCTTGTTTTCCTTGTTGCTTGTTTAGAATTTGTTTTACTCACCTACTTTTAATTGGATTGTCGGCTCAGCCATTGTGGCCTATCCTATGTCATCATGGATGACATTGTTGTGGCAAGATCAACTTTACAGTATCAGGAGAACCCCTCTTGTTTGGAGCAACCTATCCTTCCTGAAAATTTCCAAAATGAAATGATGTTCAACATTGCCAGTTGGCTCTTGTCTCTACCCTTTTGTGTCATCTCGCAGTATGCCAATTTGACACTCTGGATATCAACATTAAGCTGAGGTTTATTAGAAAAGAACAGAACAACAAGATTGGAAGCATCAACAATTACCCCAATTCAACCATCTGCATCAACAAAGCATCCCCAGGGAATGTGTGCAGTTTTGTGTGTGTACAGTGTCTTTGAGAAGCACTATTGATAATTTACAATTTTTATAGGAAATAGAAGGGCCATCATACAGTTTCTGTACAATAAATTTGATTTAGATTTATCAAAGGTTCTAACACTAAAAATTAACTGAGATTGTTATTCCATGTGATCCTTTAACAGGCTTAAAATTACATGTTTTTTGGTTTGAAGATCATCAAATGTTAACAATAAAGACATTGTCATTCAAGAAATTGTGTCAGCAACCAGACAAGGAATGCAGTTATTGATGATCAAAAATAATATTTCCCACATCACTTTTTAAAGTCAGAAAGCATATTTCCTAGTAATTGAAGGACTGAGTTACCAGATTCAGACCCTGGACCCTCGATTTGGGTCCAGGTCTAGATTTGCAGACCGGTCCACGCTGGATCCGGGTAGGGTCCGGATTTCAACCTGTGGGTCCGTCTGGATCCGCAGACCCGTGGGTCCCGACAGACCTGCAGGTCCAGATCCGGACCCTGCCTAGATCCAGCGCAGACCCGTGGGGATCCAGCATGGACCCTCGAGGATCACGCGCAGATCCCCAGGGACCCACGGCCAGGCATGTTAAAAAGTGGGTCCAACCCACTTAAAAAATGTTTTTCTTTACATTATTTTTTGCTTCTAACCCTAAGACGACCCTTATTATGGAGTTGATTTTCTTTAGAATCGTGAACATAGATCAATGATCAAGTATACTACTTACATTTTTAATGTTTATCTTTGAGATTTGGCATTGATCAATGATCAAGCATCATAGATTCATACTATGGAATGATTTAGTTTTAGAATTATGTATATTTCTCTTATTTTTTTGTATATATAATGCATATATATATATATATATATTTATATCTATGTATATATATATACACACACACAAACCCATACAAATCATAATGGGAATTTTTTTTCCACGAACCAGATTCTCAAACCCGAATATGTCCCCGAACCCGAACCAGCAACTTAGTTGAAGGATTAATTTTGGTATTTATTGATCATGTATGCTCTACATGTTATATATGACAAGATAATCATAATTTCACACACTTTTTAGGTGTAGAGCCATATTCATGGTAAATCATGCATATTGGTGGTTGCATGCAACTTGAAACACCATTCATTAATGGAATTTGTGGAACTCCCTGAAATTCATTAATAGGAGGTAGTCAAATTGTTTGCGTAAAGTGGCATATAATGTGCTTAAGATCATTATAGGCATGCAGGGCCCATGTACAATGAGTTCAAAGGTTGCAAGGTCTTAGATGTCAACCTCTCTTTTGTTAGCAAAATGATCCATCCAAGTAAATGAGTGATAATCTGATCAGGCAAGGTGGAGTGTCACATTTGTGTTGGTTATTACAACATTTAAGCAAGGGCTTACAGCCAATATGATGATACCTCAGGATGACAGTTGTTTAGATATATCAATTCCTTCAAAGGAGATCCACTGGCCCAATTTGAGTGGTCGGAGATGTTGAGGCTATTGCAGGGGTGTTGGATGGAATGTGCACGAGTTGTAATGTTGGGCTTTGGGTTCATGAAGAATAATTTTAGGGGTAGTTGAAGCATCTACAATAAATGATAGTTATTTGACATGCGTTACTGTTAAATATGATATTGCAGGGGTGCAAAATCGTATGGAAGCTACGATGCTATAGCATGATGATGAAAACTCAGAGATCTTGACATTGGGAGGGGGGAGGGGGGGGAATGTTCATACTTTGTAGTATCACTTTTCGTTGGCACAATTAATACATTTGGTGCCATAGCNAAACTCAGAGATCTTGACATTGGGAGGGGGGAGGGGGGGGAATGTTCATACTTTGTAGTATCACTTTTCGTTGGCACAATTAATACATTTGGTGCCATAGAAGATGTCGATGTAAATAGTGTGTTTTTATAGGGAAAGTGTCAGAAGTTCAATAAAAAGCTAAATCTAGTTGATATCACACTAAACTGATAAATCTATTTAATGCAGTCACTTAGTGATGTATATGGTTTCTATAAGGTCTGTAATTGTATGCACTTCTTTAGGAATTGATAAATGAGATCATGAGAGTTGAGTCTGGGTGAGACATCAATGAGCCGTATGTGTGAAATCATTTTATAGACTATGTACCTACCATTGACATGGAGCCATTTGATTGATTGAATATTTCTTCTTGGCTGCATGCTAAAAGAACTGCTTATATGCATTGCTTTTCTCATTATATTCCTTGCATGAGTTCTGTCCGTTGAAAAAAAAGTATATATACTTATCACAGATAAATTTTATACAAGTGATACAATTTCACTAGTGCGGTCAAAGATCCATACAGACCTAAGTCTAAGTTGCCAGTTTGGGTAAAGCAGTTTGCTAGTTTTTTAAAACTGGGTTTAGTTGGTCCTTGCTAAAAATAATAGAGTATTAAATGTAATCTGGGGTCTTTCTGTTGCACAACAACCTTCATTTGGTCAAGCATGGTATCAGTGCATTCATGCACCTCACCAACGCTAGTTGCATAGACATCTCCATATCTAATCACTGAAGGTTGGAGTAATGATGGAGATAATATGTTTTACATCATCTCCAAGAGAATGAAATAATGCATTACTAGACTCTACAGGTTTAGAGTATTCCTTCTTAGAGAAGGTCTTGAAGAGTGCATGTTGCAAATAAACATTCGGATAGGCATCATGAACAACTATTTTGATCCAATCAATTCATCCTATTTCTTGGAGTGGACTCTTCATAGAAGACGCACTAGAGAGAGTCCACCATATATGTTTATCAAAACCTATTTAAATGTGAAGTATGGTGAATAAGTTTTGATTCAAGTCAATTTTTATTGTTAGCCATGAGTTATTATGGAAGAATCAATAAGAAACATGAAAACTGTCACTAAACCCTCAATTACTGAGCAGTTGGAAAGGGTCTATGTATAACTTTGACTCTAACCGTCCAAAAATTATGAAACCTTGAAGTTTTGTAGTAGACTCGGTGAACTTTCATTTGAATTTGGTTTTGAGTGAGATGACCATGGCACGTGAGAGAAAATGGAAGCCCTGGAAATTTTCAGCCCTAATATTCACCAGGTGATGTTCCCCCACTATTTTATGGAAATGAATAAGGAATGTTTTCAAAACAATGACAATGCTCAAGACAAATGGTAATTGTGTGAATGACAAAGACCATAGATCACAATGATCTCAACAATTGAAACCTTGCATTCTCAAAGCCATACAAATTACATACTTGGTTTAAATATTTATACATCATCATGATCTTGGCGAGCCTCTTTGTTGCTCTCCAAGCTGAGGTGGGAGTGAGCGGCTTGTCTCTTTTTTCACTCTACAATGACACAGACAAAGTCATATTACATTTTCGTCTATAAATCAAAATAAAACATTAAATAAACTGAAATTTTTTCAACCAAAATCAAAATCATAATGAAATGCTATGTAAACTAATTTTTCTTCAAGCAAAATGGAAATGGTAATGAAAGCCTAGGTAAAGAAAAATTTCTTCAAGCAAAATCAAGATTGAAATAAAACCCTAAATAAATAAATAAATATGGCCAAGAAATCAAAATTGAAGACATAATCATAAGGGGTTTCATTTTCATTAACTGGTGGAAATGTATATGAAATGACAATGCAGTCTATATGATCTTCCTCCCAATCGACTTGTGCATGGACGACAACTACATGTTAGAAATTCACTTCCCGCCATTCTTTTATCTTTTGCCCCTATTGAAAATGCTTGAGTTTTTGTGTGTGAATTTTTAATTTAAGAAAATTAAATTAGTATTAATGTTTAATTTAAAATAACAAAAATAATAATTTAAATATTTAAGATGATATAATAGTTTTGTCTTAAAAAATATCCTAAATTATTATCTTATGTAATAGTGCTTTGAGTCAATTAGGCTTTGGAATCCTGAAGCTTTTTCAAAAGTGAAACTCAAATTTTCTTTTTATTTTAAAATCCTAAATGGTGAAGTTTTTAAGATTTGAAACAAATGACAAACATCTTTAACATATAAAATACACCTTTGAAACCTTGTGAATCAAGAAACTTTCTCTAACACATAAACCCTCTTATAACCTAAAAAGAAAAACACAAATAATTCTAAGAAAATATAAATTATAATTGAAAATTTGTTTGATGCTATAAAGTATTTATTATGATTATGATTATGATTATAATATTTCTAATTTAATGGTGTTTATCAATCAATTTTGATCAAATCACCTTAAAGTCAAATTTCTAGCATGAGACAGATGTAGATGGATTTCTCATGTAATATAAAGCCTATTGGAAAACAAGTGTTACTGGTGAAATGAGGCTAATAAGTTATGTATTAGTCTATGCTTATATAATTAAATGTTATAATTATAAAGTTGCGATTTTACCCGATGACTAAATTAGTCATTTATTTAATCACTTAGATAAATTTTAAAATGCAACCTTAATCTAATGAGAATAGTTACCATTTAGAGATATTGACAAATAGTGGCCGAAATAATGTTCGTAGAATAAGTCTATTGGCGAACACACATTATTGGTGAAATGCAACTTCTAAGAATATAAGTATATGATATTATTAAATATTAATGTGTAAAGGAGTATTAATCATTCATTTAGTCATTTTTATTGTAAGGGTGACTAATTATTTAGTCATTTATTTAGTCATTTAAATGGTCATTTATTTAGTCATTTATTTAGTCATTTTACCCGATGACCAAATTGGTCATTTATTTAGTCATTTTAGTTATGATTTTATCCGATGACCAAATTGGTCATTTATTTAGTCATTTATATTTGTGAATTGCAAAAAAAATGGTAGAACATGATCAGTTTTAGTCACGTGACTAAAATTTTTAGTCACGTGACTAAAAGTTTTAGTCACCTAGTCATTTATTTGCCAAATTCTACTAGTGTGTAGACAGTCCTAGAAATTAGGCCTATTAGCCCTATTGGACCTAGATTGTAGGAACCCTATGTACGGATGACTTAGGGAAAAAAAAATTCAAAATCTCTTGTAAAATGATAAAGGGTATCTAGATATGGTCTTATATTTTCAAGTTCTTTGGAAAAGTTTTACAAGAAATTGGAAAAGGTCACTGTGAAAGGCTACAAGGAAAACAAGCCCTATTAGGCCTCTTTGAGACTAAAGTTGGAACTAGATTGCAAAGAGTTAAGAGATCCTATAAAATGGAGTCAAATGGGATTAGATGGATTGTCTACATGATGATGGACACACCTGCAAAGATTCATGGATGTTAGATTGGACTTGACACTTGGATCCTTCTAAGTGTAAGAGAGGAAGTGAAGTAACTGCTAGGGTGTTAGTCTTTCAAAGGTGAAGCACAAGTGTGAGACTCTTGGAGAAGAGTAGTATTAGGACTTATTTAATCATCTAAGCCTAATAAGGACCTAGAGGAGATTAGGATCCTTGAAGAAGACAAAGAAGATCTTCTTAGCTAATTGTGCAAGCAAGTCCTTGGAACACTTACATCAACATCTTAACATAATGAATGAAAGTTTTTAAGAACTAAGCATGCATCCTATTAAAGAATAGTAGAATATATTCTAACATTTAGTGAAACATCTCCATGTGGTGGTGCATAATTTCTAATATAGCTAGTCTATGATCTCTTAAGAAGGAAAGAAAAACCCTTAACTAGAACAATGAAGTTCATCTCAAACAAAAAAAAAAGAATGTAATACCCCTCTAACCCTAATATAAGTATTTTATTTTTGAATGAAGTAAGATATTTGGATTTTTTCTTACAACTTAAGTTGTTCATGATACTTGTTTGATATATTCCTATATTTTTTTTATAATGATTTCATAAGCTAGTACCCGAGGATTTTAATATCAAACATACTGCCTAAAGATATAATTTTTCTATGTATTTATCTTCGTGTATGTATTAAGGACCTTCAAGACCTTTATGAATATAGTTAGGATGTTAGATGATATGTACCTGATGGATATATATAAGTGATTATTTATACTTTCTTCTATTAAGGTTACTTCTGATGAATCTTGTATCTCACTTGATGATTTGGGATATTTCTCATGATTATGTTGATTTATTATTAGTATCTATTAGAGACTAACCCTCTTCTCAAGATTCTAACCTTCATTATGATGATGCTAAATGCTTTGGGTATACATGAAGTATTTTCATGATTTGGGATGAAGTCGTAGTTACTCACATAACTGAGGTCCAGACGATGTATCAATCCTAATCAGTTGTCTGCAATGTCTTCTTTTATATGTATATCCATGCACATGTACTTCTTCTCTCTGATGAAGGCTTGCAGGTACCGGGCATTGACTTCACCTGGATTCATAGGTCTGATCATGCCCTCAAATCCTCGATGGTTGTTTTTGTGGAGATAGAACTAAGGCCCCTGCAAGATTATTCCTTTGTCATTATTCCAATTTAGGAACATTGGGGTTCCTTCCTTGTCAGTCAACTTCTGGGTGAAAATAAAACCTAGATCCACCTCACCCAGTTGTGCATTGTTGTAAATAGTGCCTTGTGGTCACTTGCATTCATTTTGTTATGTGATTTGTTTATTCATTTAATTTATTTCTCCTTCATAGGATGATTCTTAGTTAATATTTTATATGTTGTGTTTCAGAGTTTCATGCTTGGTCACGAGTTTGGTTTGACTTTCCTTGTTGACTGCGGTTGACCTTGTTTGATCTTGTGGTTTTCTCGATATGTTTCATAGTTGATTGTTATGGCCTCTTTGGATGATTAGATTTATTCTGAGGCATGTACTTTTATTCTACCTAAGTGTTCTATCCTATAGTAAATATAAATAGGTAATAATATTAATGTTTTGATCTTTTACTTCATAATCATATAGATTATAGTGTTTGGTATTTGGCATGTATATATATATATATATA
>MU227982.1:4648712-4663091 GCA_018584345.1 Thuja plicata | reverse complement strand
CAATTATCTTCTTTAATCTCAAATTGAAACATCTGTAAGCTTTTCTTTTTGTAGAGTAACCAGGAAAAATACCTTCATCACTTCTAGCATCAAACTTGCCAATACTATCATCTCTCTTGATGTAGCACTTGCTGCCAAATATTCTGAAGTATTTTACTATAGGTACATTACCAAACCAAAGTTTATAGGGTTTCTTGTCCACGCTTGGTCTCAATTGTGTTATGTTGATAGCATACACTGCTGTGTTCACTGCATCTCTCCAATAGGTGTGCGCCAATTTTCCTTCAATCATCATGGTGTGTGTTGTATCAAGTATAATCTTGTTTCTCCTTTCTACAATTCCATTTTGCTGAGGTGTTCTAGGGGCACTCAACTACCTTTTTATTCCATGTTCTTCACAGTAGTCATAAAACTAGTCAGAGGTGAATTCTCCTCCTCTATCCGATCTTAAGCATTTCAGTTTTAGTCCAGATTCAATCTCAACCTTAACTTTGAATATTTTGAACTTCTCAAAGGCTTTTGAATTTTCCTTTAAGAACGCAACCCACATCATCAACAAACAAAATAAAGTACCTTTCACCATAGTATGATCTTTTTTGAGTAGGATCGCATAAATCTGTATGCACTAAGTCCAACTTGTTTTCAGCTGAGGTCTGCTTGCTTCTGAAGGAACTCCTTACATGTTTACCCATAACACATTCCCTGAAAATTGTGTCAACTGGTCTTGCAATGCTTGGTAGGTCTCTAACTACCTTGACATTACTGATCTTTACTATATTGTTAAAATTAATATGGCATAGTCTCTTGTGCCATAACCAACTGTCATCTACTTTTGCAACAAAACAACTTACACATGAATTGAGCTGAAAAACATTACCTTTTGTTTTAGAGCCTGATGCAATCATGTCTCCATCCTTGTTGCTAATAATGCACTTGTTGTCTTTGAACTCCAGATGATAACCTTTATCAAGTAGTTGTCCAACACTTAGTAGATTACAGTGCAAACCATCAACATATAGAACATCATCTATCTTGTTCTTTCCATCCATGGTGATGGATCCTCTGCCTATGTAGGTTTAGGTGTGTTATCTCCAAATATAACCATACCACCTTTGTATTTGTCTAGATGAAAAAACATGTCTTTGTCACCTGTCATGTGGTGTGAGCATCCACTGTCAATGATCCAATCAGTTTTGACATCTACTTTGGAAATTAAGGCTAATTCATGATCTTCTTCTTTATCTACATTGTCCATATCTTCAAGCAACCTTTCCATGTCTTTAAGGGAAATGAATCCAATTTTATCTTCTCCTGAATCTTCATCAGTTACACCTTCTTCAACATGGTAACATTCCTTCCTATATTTAGGTTTGTAATCAGATCTAAAATTCTTGATTCTTGTGGGACACTTAGATGCAAAGTGACCAATCTTATTACATGAAAAACACTTGAATGGAAGTTGTCCTTCATAATTTCCTTTTCCTTTCTTTTTTCTCTTAGCAATCATGGAAATTATCTCTTCTAGCTCTTCATCAGTTTCTTCATTCTCATTATGACTAGAGATGTGTGAGGATTTCTTACCGTGGATTGAAGCTTCGAAGGTTGTTTCATTCTTAGGTTCAGTATTCAATCTTGATATCTCAAATGCAGAGATTTTTCTAATTATAGTCTCTCTCTTGAAGTTTTGTGAGAATTGCATAGTTTCCTCTAGAATGTTGATCTTGTTTTCATAGTTTGATGTCAAAGTAGTTAACAACTTATCCATTATATCTTCTTCTGATATTTCACCACCATTGTTCCTGATTCCAGATACTACTTCATTTATCCTCTGATTGTAAGCTCTAATGTTTTCTTATGGTAACATCTCAAGGCTATTGTATTTCTTCTTCCATGTCTTTCTGCGTGCATTCTTTGCTTGAACATTTCCTTCAAACATGTCTTTTAAATACTTCAATATGGTATATGCTTTGTCAATCTTCTTGATTTCAAAAAATTCACTGTCAGATAAGGCGTTGATTAGGGCTTCTTTGGCAAGTGCATTATTGGTAAATATTTCCTTTTGTCTATTAGTAGCATCATCCTTTGCAAGGTCTTTCAGAGATGGAATTACAACCTCTTGTGTAGCAATCTCAAAGATCTCAAATCCAATGCACTATAGATGTGTTATCATTTTTTTCTTCCAATCCAAATAGTTCTCTCCATCAAACTTAGGACTTTATTTTTTTAAGTATGCCATCTCATCTACCTTAAGCTGTTAGGATTTCTCTCCAAGGCACTTGGCTCTAATACCAATTGTTAGAATAGTTCAGGGATAACTGAGAGGGGGGCAGGGGTGAATCAGTTATCAATAACTTTATCTTTTTCTTATACTTATTAATCCATATTGATACAAAGTAAATGTACATTCAGATAACACATTACACAACACATCAATTTGGTTATGGGGAAACCAAATGGTAAAAACCCCGGTGAGAATTAGTACCCACAAAGAACTATACTGTTTGTAGTAATCCCTGTTAAAAGATCATACAACCCTGTTAGGAGTTGTTCATTACAATGCAGTAGTATAGTGACCTAGTTAAGGGTCTAACCCCATTAGGAGTATTTTACAATAACCCTGTTAGGGTTGGTGGACTCACTGTCCAAGGACTCACTATCCAAGTAGTGAAGGCTACAACCTTCTGGTTATTTGATACACACTGTATCAACAAGGTGAATTACTGTTTGTGACACTGCTTGTCTGATCAGTTCCTTTTGTGTGCCGATGCTTTAACCTCTTGTAAAGCACTACAAAAATATTCTCTGTGTTCTGAAAGCTTCTACTTCAATATCTATATTATCAACATATGATAAATATAGCTTTGTTGCTTTAACACTTTGCTCTGCTTTTCTTATCTCTGGCTTTCGCAACTCTTTTTATCACAAATGACCTTCTATAAGTATATAATCCAAGTATGAGATCATGGGACCTTTTAGACAACTCTTCATAACATCCTTGTCAGCTCTACTAAGCACGCAAGCATAATTACAACTGCGCAAGTATAAACTGAATAGACATGTTGCTTCACTAAGTTGGCTTCACCAATTTAATCATAACTTTGCAATCTTCTTGAAATACGTTTGGTACCTTTAGAGTAATATCAAGAACTCATAACTCATCATGAATATACACACACATATCCTGAAGATAGGTGCAACTCAATAAACACGTTACATACATCGGCCTTAAACCATTATTCCTCCAGAACTGTAACCGTCAATAACAAAATTACATATCTTTACTGAAACATCATATTTGGGTCTGCGTGTATGAACATAGAATAATAAATATGTCAAAAACATGTATCTATCCACGCAAGTCTTCATGTCATCATATGGATAAGTACATACAGAAGTACTGTTGTGTATTATATGTTGTCATCAATGACAAACATATAATCAATCAACTGTTCAGAATCGAATCTCCAACATTTGTTACCCCCAAACTCTTGTTCTCGCATGAAAATCTACTCTTATTACGCACTCCATTTCTCTTTGGCGAGCTTATCATGTGATTTTAGAGTTGAGACTTTTTCAACAATTGAAAACTCAAATCTCCCTCCCATTTGAAAACCATTGTCTTCGCAACACCCAAAATACTTCATTTATTGTAATTATTAATTTATTAAAAAAAATTATATTCATTGTATTTTAATTTTTAATTAATTTAATTTAATTTTTAATTAATTAATTTCAATTTTTAATTAATTAATGTGTATACAATATTACCATAAACTTCAAAGAAAATATCATATGGCATTTTCAAATGAGAAACACGTACACAACACGCAAAATGTATAATTTCATGTATTTATTAATTAACTAAAAATTGAAATACAATGAATATAACATTTTTTGCTTCAAAACATTAACTTTATTTCTCTTCATGAGGGGGTCAGCTTAATTAAGCTTTATGGATTATGATAAAATTCAAAATAAAAAGGAATAGAGGCGTAATAGTCATTTTTATTTGTATGACTAATTATTTAGTTATGATTTTACCCGATGAGAAAATTAGTCATTTATTTAGTCACTTAGATGAATTTTAAAATGCAACCTTAATCTAATGAGAATAGTTACAATTTAGAGATATAGGAAAACAATGGCTAGAATAAAGTTCGCACAATAAGTCTATTAGCGAACACACATTATTGGTGAAATATAACTTCTAAGAATTTAAGTATATGATCTTATCAAATGTTAGTTTGTAAAGGAGTATTAATCATTCGATATTTAGTCATTTTTATTATAAGGGTGACTAATTATTTAGTCATTTATTTAGTCATTTAATTGGTCATTTATTTAGTCATTTATTTGTTCATTTATTTAGTCATATTACATGATGACCAAAATGGTCATTTATTTAGTCATTTTAGTTGTGATTTTACCCGATGACCAAATTGATCATTTATTTAGTCATTTATATTTGTGAATTGCAAAAAAAATGGTATAACATGATCACTTTTAGTCACGTGACTAAACATTTTAGTCACCTGGTCATTTATTACCCAAATTCTACTAGTGCTTATATAACATGTTTGGGTTTAACACAGTCATTAGTCTTGTGTCCTTTATTCTTATGGAACTCAAAATAGGCATTATCATTCCACCACCTTGGCTTTATTTCTGGTTCCCATGGTTTTGACTAAGATATAGTGATGATTTTGTTATCCAAGGGAGTCTTCAAAGCCATCTAAAGAGGTTCTCCCAATGGAGTAAAGTTTCATTGTGGTCTAGACGGTAATGGCTTGTTCTTGTCAGTATCACTGTTTGCTCTTGGTATTATTTTTGTTACCTTAGCTTCTTTGTTTTTTTGTAGGCTGATGTAATGACAAGTTTTGGTCATAACCCTATCTTCTCCTAGGGTGTTCTATAGACCTCTTCTCTATCCTATTAGGGTTCTTAGATAAACCTAATTTCCCAAGGATTATCCTCTCAAATTCGTCACCTATTCAACTTGTCAACACCATCTAAGAAATAATCTCAACCGTCTATATGCTCTATGATTGTTTTCTTTCATTTTCACACCAAGTGATCCAATAAGGATCTAACTATTTACCAATGGAGAGGAAAGTCCAAAACAAGGCAATTGCATCCAACACAATGCCTAACAACATAGATTTCACTGAAATCCTAAACGAGTTCAAGAACTTGCTTCAAACTCACTAAAACAAAGCTGCAAACATAAGGCCTAATTAGGCACCTTTTGCATATAACTTGAAAGTATTATTAACAAGATGAAAAACTAACTCTAGATCCTGACACCCTTTTCAAAGACCTAAAGAATTTTCTAGGTCTTTCCTTCACAAACTGTCCGTACAGAGGGTTACTATTTTCAAGCCTATATTTAAGGGTTTCACCATACACTGAGCATACCCATAAGGGTTTTAGTTTTAATAATTAATAACTAACCACCAGAGCTTCCCATTAGATTTGGGGATTCTCCACACACATGTCCTCCTCTCCTCATCCTCTGATTGAAGGAACTAATGCTTTCAATCATTCATATTGCCTCTCCAATTCACTGTGATCCCTAGCCATGCAAATTTGGCTCGCCTAGGGTATCACTAAAAAAATAGGGAAAAAGTATTCCATTGCCCAAAATTATCCACACATATATTAAAAGGATTCACCTCACCCATTCCAAGAGCCTATACAAGTGCCACAGTGGAATGATGAGCTATGACCCCATTTACAAAAACTGTCTGGTTCAGACCAGTGAAAGTGCAAAAAACAAAAGTATTTACAAAAGAAATGAAATGAGAACAAACACACTAACTAATCACATGAAGAATCAATTAATTATATAATATTCCTCATGCACAAGTCACAATGCAGAGTTTAATCTGTGAAAAACCTAAAATGTGTACAAAATGCTCAACTGTAACCAATCTTTCAATTACTCAATCCGTATACATACTTCCAAACTTCATCCAACCCCACACATAGGTCAGGGGAGGCCTTATATAGTTGAAAATGGAAAAAATTCAATTTTTTCCAACAGTTATACAACCAAATTCTTGAAGATGCATAATTTCAAGAAATGTTGTCAATGACAACATTGACAACTTTTACAACTTTTTTATTCTTGCACTCAAACTTGGTCAACACACTATGAAACTTATCCAAATGCACTATTATGATTATTAGACCTCAAAATATCTCTCCTAGTCTCTAAAAAGCATAAAATCCATGGTGCCACCATTCTTGGAACACTTACCTAAATTTGACAAACCATTTCTTCCTAAACATCAAATGATCTGGTTTGGTCTTCTAACCAAATCATCACACCCTAGGACCTATCTAGTCTTATTATTTCACAAGTGGCTTGGCTAAGACCGCTAAAATAAAAAATATAACTAGGAGACATAGGTTACCATCTATCCTTACCTAGGTGCTCCTTCACCATAGGCTATTTGTGAGATTAAACACAACTGGTTTAACGTTCACATTTGAGGCCTCAACCACTCCATCATTAACAAATTTTTTTATCTTGTTCCACCATTTAGGTTTGTTGTTATATTTTTTAGAGGATTTATTTTCATTTTGGAGTGTGATCTCTCCTTTCTTGACAATAAATTCTTCAGCATGAATGGGGTTCTTTATCATTATTTCAAAACTAAGATAATCTTTCATTTGTAGAGCATAATTCATCGCAGGTACTAATTTGTTTATAAATATCTCCATCTTTTTAGATTCGGGTATTGGTCTTGAGTACCTTGTAAATATTCTCCTCCATTGTTGCAAAAACTGCATGAAGGATTTACCTATTTGTTGTTTTGTATTTCAAAGATCCATCATGGTAAAATTGTGTTGTATGTTGTAGGAGTAATGTTGGAAAAACCTTTGAATTAACTCATCAAATATTTGCACACTTGGTGTTAGTTTAGAGAACCATTCCATAGCATTTCTACCTAGACTTCTTGTAAATAGTCTCATCAAGTATGTTAGTTTGTGTGTGTATTCTATGCTTAGGGCACAATATTATCTTACATAGTCATGTGGATCTATTTCTCTCATGTATTTGTCATATTTCGGTCGTGCCATGTTAGGTGTGAATGAAACCATGTTTATGATTTTGTGAAAAGGAAATGGACATATGTGCTCCAAGGAGTATTTATTCATTGGTTTAGTCTTCTCTTTCTTGAGCACTGGGAGTTAATTTTTCATTTGATATAGTTATTTTGAGAGTATGGATATAGGTGTTTGTACATCTTTCTCCTTCAATCTTTCAACATAATAGTCTTTGGGAAGTTTAACTCCAAGAGAATCTAAGTGAAGGAAGTATGTTTCTTTATCTTCCCCAATTATTTTCTCCAAGGTCCTTTGAAAATTCCTACTTTGTTTGAGTTTATTGTATTCTTCTTCTGATATGTCCTCGTCACTTTCCAAATCAAACAAAGTAAGGTCATGATTTCTCTCTTCTTAACTTTCTCTTTTGTCTAGTTCTTGTTTATATTCCTCAAAGGCAGCACTCCATTTGTGATTAGGTGCATCCATTTCAGGTGAGTCTTGATCAAAGAGGGGATTCATTTGAGATGTCTCTCCTTGTATAAATTTAAGAAATCTTGGAGGTCTTTCTGAATCATTAGAAAGGTATTGTTTACTTCTTGTGTTAACCATGAAATCAAGGTCTCAATTTTGTCAAAAGTGTTCCAATTGTGCCAAAAGGAATTTCTGAATTGTCCAAATGTGTTTGTCTAAGTTATAGTGAGTATGAGTTTGATTATTTGAATTGATTGATTCTAGTGTTAGAGGGTTAGAATGCCTTGATAGTGAGTTGGGAACCAAGAACATTTTTTTAGTGACATGAAAACACAATTTTGGATCAATTGCAATAATCCTAAATAACATGCAAGGTAGACTTTCAATTAGATTGAGAAACAACATCAGGTGGACCAGCAAGAACAACAGATTCTGACTGACAAACAAAAAGAGTATCCAAAACTACAAATTTTCTAAATCTAACATGTGTGCAAGTACCCTATGTCCTAGATACAAATTTCCAAATGTGAGCCTAGATATATGGGATGTGAGCCTATTCTTCCTAAATGTGACTTTGTTTACCAGATGCGAGCCAGGATATACCAAATGCGAGATTTCATCCGAAATAGGACCGTGTTTCCCAAATGTGACCTAGGAATTGCTAGATGTGACTCTCTGATGGTTTTTTTTCTAATTTTTTTTACTTTGTCTTGAAGAATGTGAAAATTTGTCTGACTCCAAGGTTTCTCTAATGAATTCTAGAGTGTTTTTAAGTAGCAAAAATGTATGTGACTGTCAAAATACTGATTATTTGGGGGTGTTTATCTTGTTCTTTCAATTTTGACGCATCAAGCAAGTTGTTTAAGGACCAAACACTCATATTCCCTAAAATCTATGGAATAGCATGAAAATATTTTCTCAAAGGCTCAGGTATACACTCAAATGCTAATCAGAATACAATCATCACCAAGCACACAATTTCTCTAGTCATGATGTCGTATTATCCGACTCCAAACATAAGTGAGGGCATGAAACACTGAGTATCTTGGGGTAGTTACTATTTGCCCTGTACAAAGATTATCACCTTTTGGAGATGAATCAAGTGGTCTTAACTAAAAAGTGTTTTAATCTGGGCATCCATTCGCAACCATCCTCCATGGAATTGTACAAGGAAAAATTAAGGCATATAGCCCTATGAGTACCTAGATGAGTGTAGTCTCACAAGAAAGATTCAAGTAGCTTTGCTCTACACACATCCAAGCATGTCTAAGAAATGATAGTCAAAATTCCAAGGATAAAACTAATTACATCTTCTGAGACTTTGGCCTCAAGGAAGCATTTTGATTATATTGAGATGGAAGGGCTAGCGTTCACTTGTCCTCACTTGGGTCATTCCTGGGAGAATTTTTCCTCAACCGATAGGCCCTCTAAAGTTAAAAGTAAGAAAGAGGATTGGTGGTTTAGGAGTCTAGATTTCTGATTCTTCACAAGGAAGAAGAGCATACTCTCCTATCTATGTCATTTTCTCCTATCAAATACATAATGTAAGTTCTTTCCCTCGAATTCATGTCAAACTCAAAACTTAGTCCCTCATATCAAGTTTTCTAATTTTCTAACTTGGGAAAAGAGCATAATCCTCTAGTTGGACTAAGAATCAAATTCAAATTCAAAAATTAGGTTCCTACAAAATAATTTAACCAAAACACATTTTGAGCAATTAAGTTTATTTCCCCAATTTCTATTCAAATCTTAACTTGATGTTTAAGGTGTTGATTTTCCATCAATGATAAGAGCATACTTCTATAATCAAGTTACGAATCGGAGAGAAATTGTGTTAAGTTCCTAGAATTGCAAAATAACTTTGGTTGAACACATAAGGAAACCTAAAAAACCACTTGTTAGTAGTTTCATTCCATCTTCTTAGCCAAAGATGTCTTCAACAACATCCTACAAGAACTCATTAGGCTGCTTAAACAATAAGATTCATCCAAAAATATGTAAAGTCAGGTGATTAGTCATCAAATTTATCAATCATCAGTAGCCTACCCAAATGCGACTTTGAACTTTACCAAATGGGGTCCAGGAATAGATAAATTTGAATAAAGATCCTAAATGCAATCTTTCGTACTAAATGCAATATGGAATTAACCAAATGTAAACATTTACCAGAAATGATTTGGGATTTACTGGATGCGATACAAGATTTCCTGGATGTGAGTTTCCGTACTAGATGCAATCCTTTGCCTCCAAATGTGTTTCTTCCTTAAGAACAAAAGAAAAAAGATCAAGAATCAAATAAAAAATAATAAAAATCTGGGGCTCTGCCCCATGATGGGCGCTAGAAATATGTATGTGAATTACCTACAAGCTGCAACACAACACTTCAAAATTTCATTGCATTAATGGTTAGAAACATGGAAATCAATTGAAAAGTACAAGGAAACCATTGAAATCAACATATTTCTTCCTATTTAAGAAGAGTATGATTTAAGCTATAAAATGCCCTTAGATTATGCATTAAATCAGTGACACATTCAGTCCTAGAATGGAAGATTCATTGAGAAAATGAAGCTATCCATCATGCAATTCATGCATAGAAATGATGCAAGGATTCATTGAAGCATAAATGAAATTTATCTAATTATCTATTTGAAATCATGATACAAAAATAAGATCATAAGAGTGAATTCAAAATTCTAAAATTGTGGGCATATTGAGCTTAAAATTCACTCCTTTCATGGAATAATTTGAGAAATGAGTGGTTGAGATCAACTTGTGAGGAGAAGTGACGCTTTAATCTTTGGTGATCCATGTGAGTGAACTCTCATTGGTTCATGGATTGACTTTCCATGTGCAAGTGATGAGTTGTATTTAGAGATTTTATTGATTCCCTTTTAATTAATTACTTTAGTCAAGGATTTAATTGGGTTGATTTGACTTAAATATGCCAAGGTAATTAATGTGAGTTAGTGATGAAATCACTTTGATTTTAGGAGATTAAATTGGTTTTTGATGAATTATGCCAATAATCAAATAGTTAGATTGACATAATTCAGGGTATGATCACATTTAGGGCAAATAGGGTATCTAGTTAGATTAGACCAAATTAGGGTGGTTACACATACAAGAATCTTCATATATTTGACTAATTACTACATCCATTCATCGAGGTTTTTTTATGCAAGGTGAATCAAATATTTATCTTGTTTACATTACTTTCCTTTATGCAATTTCAATTTCATTTCAAGGTTGATTCAAATACAGGGGTTTTACCAAGTAAAACCCCTTTCCACAACATTTTCCCCTTATTTTTTGTGTGTAAGAACAATTTCAGGAGTTGCAGATTCAGAATCAGAAATATCAGACACAGTCATAGGCCCTTAGAAATTTTCATCAAATTTGGACCTACAGGTATGAGGTTAACTTTTCTGACCTTATCTAGGACAAGGTCAACTTTTTTTACCTTGTCCTACACTTTTTGGCTGATAATTACACAACATATAATAGTAGACATCCAATTCTTAAATATGGAGTTATACCTAATTCTGGCACTTCAGTGTCAGTTAAATTCAGATCAATTCTTTTTTTTAAAGATAAAATATAATTTCATACATTTTCTTTTATTATTTACTTTATCATAATATCAATTTCACATACTTCAATCAGTCAATTAACAATAAAGGAATACCTCATTTCCCCAAAAATACATCCTTGAATCTAGATCTTACATTGGCATCCTTTCATCCTTTTGGGTTGTGCTAATCAGATTGGTTTGAGGGTAAGCCTTTTGGGATATTCCTAATGTTATAATATACCTTGGTGAGTGATCTTCATTCCTATAATTTCTCACCATTTTATAATATACAAGATCAAAAAAATAATACTTTGAGAGTGTTCCTCGATGAGCTGCAGCTAGCTTTAATGATTTAGGAATTCTGCTTGACCGCACACTTTAGAGATTGAAAGAGGAGAAACCAAATTTTTTTAAATTGGTGTAATAAAACACAACCTATATTTATCTCCATCTATAACCTTTAGCTTCATATATTTCTCTCAATTTGTAACTTTCACTATATTGTATTTCTCTTCCCCTTTGACATGAAATACATAGAGGTGCAATACCCAAATTATTCTAATTTGGTATCAAACCAACACTCCCCCTTCCAATTGCATGTCTCATAACATACCCCCTATTAGAGACATCTCATTTCTACTACAATTTCCCACAACCAATAAACCACAACCTTCATTACTCCCCCTAAGAGTAGCAACCACATCAATCCAGGAAATAAAAGATAGACATGAAGTCTCCCAGCTATAATACCTACCCCTTAGTCTGCCTTTATGTTTTAATTTTTGAACTCTTTTAGACCTTTGTATGTATGGGTTAGTTATTTTAGGTGATTTTAAGGATATTTATGCATTTCTTTTCATTATGTTATTGATCATTGCTTGTGTATTATATCTTCTATTTACATGTGATTTATGGTTATTTTACGATGGTTATATATATGTTGGGATTTCATATAGAATTATGGTTTTCTAACAATACTGACCCTATATGTGTATGTGCATGGATCATTAGTATGTGTTACATTACTATTTGATGTGTTTGGTATGGTATAGGATAGATTCATAGTTACTTGCTTCGGCAAGATCCACACGATAAACTAGTCTCAACCATTGTTTTCTATATTATATGTATGCATATGTTCATCTTTGTGATGACAGGTTTGTAGGTACTGGGCTACGTCTTCTCTAAATTGATAGGAGTGAGCGTGCCCTATCACAATATCTCAATGGTAAGAGAGGGGAGATAATATCAGGTCCAAATCCATACCCTAAACCCTTATTTTTTCCTATAAATGGAATGGAATCTGACTGACTACCCTAGTGTTGAATCTGTCAAGTGACATAGATTCGTGAGCTGTTATGTGTGTGCTTGTGTGTTTGTTTCAGTTGTTTTTATGTTTATATGCCTTTTAGATAGATTAATGATGTTTTTGGCTTGATTTACTTAATGAATAATTATGGTAAATATTAATGTTAATAATTGCACCTTTAATAAGGTTAAAACATTGATATATTGAATATAAGGCTATTTAATAATTAAATATTAATTAAATGCCTATATTTAATTATTAAGTCTTGATTTAAATAATTGAGACTTAATAAATATTAAATCCAATTAATTGTGTAAAGTTGAAATATTGAATATTAATTTAAGTTGCATGATTAATTGGTTTATTTAAATAGAAATATTATCATGCAATTTCAATTATGACTTTGTTCTTATATTATAAAGTTGAGTTGTGCATGCTTTAATTGAAACTTGAAAATAAAGAATTTCTTTTAATTATTAATTAGATAATGAATATTCCCTTTAGGGTTTGCTTTTTGAAAACCTAATTGCTTGGTTTTCTATATCCTTGGATTGAAAGCCATTTTGGAGGTTGTTCAATGAGGGAGAAGCATAAAATCAGGTGATTGAGGATTTGTGAAAGCTTGGGAGCATTTTGGAGCATTTTTGGATTCTTCATTGCTTGGATTTGTGAATTTGTTCCTCTCATCAGTTATTAAGGTAGGATCTTGGTCTTGTCAATTCTAGCTCTCAGATCCCCGTCTTCTTTGCATGTGAAAAGCTAGGATCCTTTGTTTGATCTTCCTTGTTTGATTATTTTATATTTTATTGATTAAAATTGAAGAAATGTGTTCTTGGTAAAAAAATTTGGTTTCCTTCATGTTGGCATGTCAGATCTCTGTTTTGGGCATAAGGGTTTCATTTTATGGTATTGAATGCAAAATGGGCATTAGGGTTTTCATGTGAAATGATTTTATTTCAAAATTGCCCTTAGGGTTTCAATTAGGGAAAAATGTCCTCTTTGAGAGAACATTGACGATTATTGCCAAGAAATGGTTTAAACCCCCAGATTTCTTAATATCATACCTTGAATATAGAAAAATCACCTTTGCCATGTTCTTGCCAAAATCGGGATCATATCTGCATGAAAACAAGACAATTGAGTTAAATTTGTATGCTTAAGAAAGAAAATCTCTTCTTGAAAATATATTGATATTAAAATTAGAAATGCTTCTTGTTTTTATCAATTTGCATGTTGTAAGAAAGAAAAAAAACCTATTTCCTTCCTTTAGAGCTTTTTGTTGAAGAAAAATCTCTATTTTTGGAAAATATTGCTTAATTAATTTATTCTTGAAAAAGAAAGTTTATCTTTATTAGTATTGTTGTAAAAAAATAAATTTAAAAAAAAAGGACTTGTTAAAAAAATACACAGACTGGTGTACTAAATAATAAAAAAATATATAAACAAAGTTTATATAAAAAAGGGGAGTTTTAAAATAAAAAATCTTTAAAAAAATGTATAAATAGAGTGGTGGCAGGGGCCACTACACGCCCCACCACCATGGGCACCGCATGCGGCTACCCACTGCCGAGGCAGTGGGTGCGCATGGACTGCGGTTACCCACTGCCAAAACAGTGGGCCCGCAGTACCACTGTGGTACCCACTGCACAAGGTAGTGGGGCCACAGGGTACTCGTGGCCCTTCTCTTTGAAGGGACTATGGGTGGGGCCAAGACCCCCCCACTATTATTTAATTTCATTTTTTCTTAAAGTTAGTTTTTATTTTTATTTAATTTAAATTTAGTTGATTTAATAAATGTTAATTAGTTTTAGTTTTTTATTAATTAAAGTTTTAATTAATATTATTATAGGTTATAATTATATATTTTAATAACATTTTTTTTAATATAATGTTATTATTATATATAGTTATATTACCATTATTTTTAGTTTATTAAAAAAAAATTTAATTATTATTTTCCAAAGGTTATTAG
>MU227982.1:4621036-4643296 GCA_018584345.1 Thuja plicata | reverse complement strand
TTATCTTCAAAGAGATAACTCCAATCAGATCACATGGGTTACTCCACCCATCTCTCCAGTCCACATGGGTAACTTCACCCACCTCTTCAGTTCAAAAAGGTAACTCATAATTAGCTCTTCAGTCAACAAAGCTCTCTCTCCTCTTTACCAAATGAAGAGGTGGAGTTTACTGATGGCTTCTCCAGTTCCTTTTAATCCCAACCATTCATCTCCCTATCTCTGGGATTGTTCTCAACTGTTCAAATCATCACCAAATCCTATATAATAAACCCTTCATAACCATTTGAAGGATCCATTATTTCAAGCTCTCGTGCACCATTATTCTATCAGTTTGG
The DNA here is from genome assembly GCA_018584345.1 of Thuja plicata. Taxonomy (NCBI): domain Eukaryota; kingdom Viridiplantae; phylum Streptophyta; class Pinopsida; order Cupressales; family Cupressaceae; genus Thuja; species Thuja plicata. The sequence goes on along the minus strand of MU227982.1, from coordinate 4,642,961 downwards.
TTCTAGCATTCAAGCCATCTTGTGATCACACACCCATTTCAATTAGCAACTTCTCAACACTTCTCAAGTCTTAGATGCTGTCCCGACAATACTGAGCATCAGTAACTGCATTTCAGAAGGAGTAGAGAGAAACAATAGAAGCTTCAAGCATCGTGGGGTTTGCATTAATTTGCTTTCCTTTCTCTTTCTTGTACATTTTATTGATTACATTTCATTGTTATTCATTTTAGTAGTATCGTGTATTTGGTTTATATCATTTGTGAAAGCTTTGCTACTGACCCTCGCCTTTGGAAAGGTTGGGAACCACAGATCACGACTAGAAGAGAGGCATACATTTTGGTGAACCCGACGTGAAATAAACAACCCAAATATCTCTTACAGACAAAGAACCAGATTGATCAACCATGGCCGTACGGTCATAAATTTAAAAATTTGACTTTTCTTTGACATTTGTATTATTTCGCAGCTGCTGGTATTTTACTGCAATCGAAAAACTGTGCCACAATCGACTAGTTTAATACCGCAATTGATTGCAGGCTTTCACAGTATTATTCTGTCTACTTCTGTCTTCATTCTTTTGGTATTTTTCTGTAATTGTCTGATCTATGCTGCAATTGAAGGAATTTTGCAGCAGTTGCCCGATCCATGCCGCAATTGACAATATTTAGCTACAGTTGCCAGTACTTTACCGCAATTGACAGAAGTTTACCGCAGTTGCTAGAAGTTTGTCGTAATCATAGAAATATTGCAGAATCAGATTTAAATCTTGCATCTATCTGTTGCTAAATTGACATTTTTTGGTTTATGTGTAGGATTGGATGAAATCACAGAGGACAAAGAAGGGTAAGTTTTGGTAAGCATCATTTGTTATTTCAAAGTTGCGTATATTCTCATTTTCCAAATAATCCTTTTTTGGTACTAACCTATTTAAACAAAGAAAACTAAAAGGAATTCATTTGTCGATTTAGGTTTAAAAAGAACAGTCCTTGCAAAATATATCACACCTCGTATTTTGGATTTGGGCTTAAAATTGACGTGAGGATTAAAACTGAACAAAGGTAAAAAATCTCTCAATTTGGTGCATTAAAATTGAACAAGCAATCAACACCTACTTTTGGGCTTAAAATTGAACATTGGTGCTTGTATGGTTGTGTAGCTTAGTTCACATTTCAAACTTTGGAGTTTAATTGATTTACCTTGTGTCTTGAGTTTTGGGTGCACTTGCACAAACTGTTAGATTACAAACCTTTACTTTCTTAGAAAGGCCTGTCTGGGGAATGCGCTTCTTCCTCAGAGGACAACCTTAAACCGATAATCCTTCCGATTGGTATGTAAACAAGGCACGAACCAAAGTTCTGCCTTATCTAGCTAATCTAGGGAAAGGCATTTTGATAATAGTCTAGATCAGGTGAATATCCCTAACGAGCTAGTGTGGTCCACTAGGCTCTTAAGTGAGTCACACACGTACAAACTGATTGAAGAGACACCATAGACCCTTACTACAACCTTGATTAGAGGCCAACCCATTTTACCTCTGAATAGATACCTTATTATAGTGCAAGGGGTTGCAGAATTTCCCCCCAAGATTCCCAACATATGTGTCCCATGGTATTTGTGTAGTGAAAGAGATCTTCACTCCACAGCAACAATACCTGGAAACAACAAAAACACGGGCACCTACATCGTGGACCTTCGTGTCGTAGTAGCATGACAATTATTGTGTGAGCTAACAGACATTCAAGCATTGGGCCTATAACATTGTATTATGAAGCCATTGACCTAGATTAATTTGATTGTTCATTGTTGAGACCTCGTGATAACCTTGCAACTTGAAAAAGTTGTAGAACATACACAATTTCAGTCTTCATTCTTCAAAACATAGTGTCTATTGTGCTTGTTCCTTTGATCAGTTTCTGAAAACGCAAAACAAAACATCCAAAATGTCAAAATGAGTCAAACATGTTAAAGTCTAGGGTTTTCAACGTCAACTGTCTTGCAAATTAGAAGCATTGTTCCAGAAAATTCAAAAATATCAAGCAGTGATACTTATCCTCTAGTCTTTTTTAGACTATTCCTTCTTTACCACAATTACCCGCATTGTGCCACAATTGAAGGAAGTTTGTCGTAGTTGATTTTTTTATTGCTACAATTGTTGTGTTTATTACTGCAATCGGTGATAAACTACTGCAATCGACCAGTTATTTTACTGCAATCAGTGAAATTGTACCGCAATTGACTAGATATACTATATTCCTGTTTTGACATAAAAACCTTGAAAGAATTCTTCATATCATGTCAAAAACTAGTGTCTATCCCAGGAAAATGTGAAGAACATTGTGTGAATCTCTAAACATTAAAGATTACCCTTTCTCTGTAAAAGCGTGATTATTGTCAAAAACATTGTTAGTTCAAAAGCTTAGACTCAAAATGCCTTGATCTCATCATATCAAACATCATCATCTTTATCAAATTGACTTTGTCCAAGACAAAGGTTGGAAAATCTTATCTTTTATCATCACCACTTTGAGATCAAGTTATATCAAAATTTGTCCTTAGAATTACCCTTGTCCAAAACATAACTCAGACTTTCCTTAGAAAGGATCCTCTTCTTTGTTTGCTTTATATCACTTGTTTTAGTTACAAAACCTAGACTGCACTATGTCTCAAACACCTCATGGAGGACCTTACACAAGGTCTAAGGATAGAACTCAACCTGATGATTCATACATCAACCATTTTCCCACTTGGGAAACAAAGCAAGAGAACAATCCCTTCATGAACACTAGTTCTGCTCTTTTCATTGAACAACCCCGTGGGGCATCTTTTTTCCAAGATATCATAGAAGAAGAACTTGAATATGTGGAACAAGATGCTTACTCCAACAAATTAGTTGACACTATTGTAGAGAGGAAACCTGAATGTTACTTGGCCATGCTAATAAAGAAGGGAGTCAAACTCCCCGCTAAATTTAATGTATCAACTATATGGCCCAAAAATCCTCTCGTAGGTCAGAATACTACTCAGCTTCCTCAGATACTACCTATTGTGTCTCCAATCTTTCCACAATTGGTTTTACCCACATTGACATAGACTATATCCAATCAAACCAAAGACCCAACCCAGGCTAGCACATCATCTACTCAAAGCATGACAGGCTTGCAACTAAGTGCACCCATGGTCACTAGTATGTCTCCACCTTTGGTCTCATGGCCAGGACAATCAAGCTCTCATGCTATGCCTTCCATCCCACCAAAAACCAACTGCTCTGAAACTATGCCGCAACTGCAGTCAATTCACAGTAGTCTTGGAATCGACGCCTCATTCCCGCAAGGATCCATCTCTGCAGGACCTATTTATAGTCAAGGCCTACCCAGTGCTACATCTTTGCCCATTTTGACACCAATCCAACCTTTGCAACAACAACCCCAGCTTCAGTTGCCTCAGTTCCAACCTCTGCAACAGAAACCCCAACTTTAGTTGCCTCAGTTTGAACCTCCGCAACAACAACCCCAGCTTCAGTTGCCTTAGTTTCAACCCCCGCAACAGCAACCCCAGCTTCAGTTTCCTCAAATCCAACCTCAATGATAGCAAACCCAGTTTCAGCCCCAACCTCAACAGCAGCAATACCAACCCCAGCAGTATCAACCCTAGTTTCAATCACAATAGCAAGTGCATCAAAACCCGCCATGGGTTACTCATGTCCCTCCAGTTACAAATCACTTGGTGGGGAATCAATATCAAGTCCCTAGGATGAAATCCTATGTTCCTACCAAAGGGACACAGAGGCGCAGCCTCATACCCACCAGAGCACAAAGGAATGTCCACACACACCAGCCTCAATATCAAATGGACATGTTAATGCAACAAATGCAAACCCTCCAAACCTAAATGATGGATATGCAAAATCAGGGGCAAAGTAAATCCTATACCGCTGAGGATTTATACCCATACCCCTTTGACCATTCTCTTCACATTTCAAATTTCCCAAATCACTTCTCGGTACCGAAATTTGACAAATATAGGGGCAGTACCAACCCTATTTAACATATCCAAGAGTTTTTTTCTAGTTGCATCAAATTCACTCATGATGAGACATATCTAATGTGACTGTTCCCACAAAGCTTTTCCAGAACAACAATGGAATGGTTCTCACATTTACCTCATGGCATTCAGTCTTGGGGTGAACTGGCTGAAAATTTCATAGCTCACTTCCATCATAACATTGAGCACAAGGTCAGCATCAAGGACCTTTGTGAAATTAAAGAAAAGGATGGAGAGTCTTTGTGAAATTCCTACAGAGATGGAGGAATACGAAAAACCGCATAACATATGATGTGCCTGAACAAGACTTAATAGTCATGTTCATTGACAATCTAATTCTAGACATGTCATTCACAATAGAGTTACAGTTAGCTCTGAACTTTACACAACTCATAGAAAGAGGAGTTTGTTGTGAGAAGAACTTAGTCAAACGAGGAATCCTTTTAGATCCCACACAAGTGAATACAAACAAAAATGCAATGGACAAAGCTAAGTGGTGGAAAAAAAACAAAAATGTCACTAACGATGGTCTCATTGATGTAAAGATAGTCAACTACGCACAACCCAAGGTGTCACTGCAAGGCGCACCTGTGGAAAACCAAAAACCCACAGGGCCCACTCAATAAGCATACACCCAAAACCAACCTCCCCCTATACAAGTAGTCATTGTGTCAAATAGTCAACAACAAAATCAATGCAAACCACAGTTTCAATTCCAGCAATGAGATTTCACACCATTAGGAGAGCCTATATAATCAGCTTTACGCAAGTTGATACAATCAAACACTATCACTCTCTCAAAAATCAGGGACTTTGAACAAGATGAAAACAAACCAAGGTGGTATAATGGCAAATATTTCTGCGAGTTTCATTGGGTGAAAGGGCACAAAACAACCAACTGCTATCGATTGAAACACACTATCCAAGACCTGATTGACACAAGGATCATCGATGTGACAAATACTCAAACCAAAGGCACAACTGATCACACCATTTTCAATGATACCTTTCATGATCACAACAAGGGAAAAGCCTCCAGGTCTGGCAGACAAACAAAACAAGTTAACTATACATATGTGAACAGTGATAATGTTATCAATTGCCTCAATCCTTCAAATAGCCATGTGGCTACAATCACTATCAAAGACTAAGGTAACAATTGTGTTGTAACAACACGTCGCGCTATAGTTGTCTTGCAAGGAATACCATCCTCAACTACTACATCATCCAATCCTATAGCAAAATCATATCCACAAACAAGCATAGTGGACCAACTAAAGCACACACCTGCCTAGATCTCCATGTTTGACCTATTGCGCATATCTCCGCAGCATAAACTAGCACTTGACCAATCACTTTAGAATGCATCTATCCCAAGGGACATAACACCTAAGAGCTTCCAAATGATGTTCAACCATATAGCAGCTAACAAACATGCCACATTCATTGACCGTGATGTGCCACCGCATAAACCCCTGCATAATGATCCTCTACACTTACTTGTCCAGATCCACAAAAGCGCTATCCGTAGGGTCCTTATCGATGGTGGAGCTGGGTTAAACATATGTACTCTAAAGTTAATCAAGCAACTGGGATATTTAGAATCAAACATTGATGTCACAAGGAGGATAAATATCAGAGCCTATGATGAAGAGGAAAGGTCCTCTAAGGGCATTATCATTTTACCCATTCGCATTCCTCCTATGGTCAAAAACACACCCTTCCAAATCTTAGACCTTGAGTTGGGATACAAAATGTTACTAGGGAGACCTTGGATACATGAAATCCAAGCTATACCTTCGAAATACCATCAATGCATCAAGTTCCCACACCAGGGAGAGGAGATCATAATAGAGGGGCATCCCAATCCCTTCCAATATTGTAATGTAGTCCAAATCAGCACTGATAACCAGGTACCATCAAACCAAGATGCAAGCATCCCATCCTCTTCAGATTTGAATCCCAAAGATGTCACATGAGTAGTGGGAAAGATAGTCATTAAACAAGATGCAAGCATCTCATCCTCTTTAGATTCAAATTTTAAAGATATCACATAGAAAGAAGGAAATATATCCATCATGGACAAGGGCTATGGTGAATACAGATATGAAGAAGCTTTTACCATCACGCACATGCCTCAAAGCCCAAGAACTCATGGCATGCCACAACCTGTTATTGTAACATAAACTCCATAGCATGTTCTATTTAGATGTCCACCCACAACCTTTGTCCGGTGGGGAGACATAGAGGAAGAAAATCCTTTTGAACAAGACATCAATACCTAGTTATACCAAGATTCCCCTGAGACAATCCGGCCTCCATTACCTTTGTCAGACTATGGTAATGGTTACACAATGATACAAAGATTTGGGTATGATGGTACAACTGGGCTGGGGGCAAGACAACAAGGCATATATGAATTTCCTCTCCCACCAACCTAGAGAAACACCAAAGGTTTGGGATATGGACAATAGAGCACTAGTCTTGTGATCCAAGACATTCAAGTCAATCAAGAGAAACTAGCAGAGATGCACTAGGGGCACAACACAGAGCATGTCCTAATAAGCAACATATTAGCGTAGTTGTTTCCCACCGAAGAGGGAACCACACAATCCAAAATAAACCTATACATAGCAATCAATGAAAACTAGGGAAGTGAGACATCGGACGAACATTCCATTGATGCTGACTCCCACGAGTATGAGTGGAGATCCCTCCATGACTCTGAACCATCAATCCCATATTTTTCCCCATGGGCTGACATTATCATAAATCTAGTAGACCTATTTGACCAACTGACCATCATCGAACAACCTTGTATAGATAATAATGTCATCTATCAGACCTCAAGTGGTGCATCCACATCATAGTCCAATTTTGTAGGCACCATATTAGCGGTCCCTTTCAGTCAACCAGAGCCAAAAAAATGTGAAATTGTCTATCTTGTACACCCTGAGCTTATAGAATTGGATCAACAAGGACACCCTGATCTAGATGTCTTCAAGAACGATGAGGCAATAGCTCATTTCGTGGGACTAAGGGAAGGCATTTTGTCAAGAGATCACAAGGCAGGCTTCTCCTTTAACCTACATAGAGCAACATATTTTGGGGAGGAAGCTCCTCTTTCTAGTCCACAAAAGAAAAAAGAATAAAAAAAATAAAAAGCCAAAAGAAGATGTATCTTCTGGAAAAAACCTCATTGAGGCACTAGAAGATGGAAAGAAGGAACTCCTCCCCCTGACAGAGGAGAAATTAGTGCTACTAGCTGAAGAGATAGAGGAAGTCAACTTGGGAGATGAAAAGAACCCGAGGAACATATACTTGGCAAAATCACTCACCCCTAAGGAGAGAGAACAATTCATCAGTTTCTTCAAAGCAAGAATGATCAACTTTGCATGGTCCTACTTGGATATGCTAGGATTAGATCTAGAGCTAGTGCTACATCATCTCCCATTGCTACCCAATGCCAAACCTATCAAACAGAAGCTGTGAAAGATGCCTCCTCACCTTGCATTGCTAGTCAAAGCTGAATTGAAAAATCTCTTGGATACTAAGCTCATCAGACCTATACCATATGCTGACTAGATATCTAATTTGGTACCAGTTACAAAACACAGTGGTCAGATATGAATTTGCACAGACTTCAGGGATCTAAACATAGCATGTCCCAAGGATGACTTTCCTTTACCAAACATTGATATGATAGTAGACCTAACTGCCAGACATCAATTGCTATCACTCATGGATGGATTTTTAGGTTACAATCAAATAAGGATCATGCTAGAGGACCAACACAAAACAACTTTCACATGTCCTTGGGGAACATATTGTTGGAGTGTCATGCCGTTTGGTCTAAAGAATGTCGGGGCGACATATCAAAGGGCTATGATGACTATATTTCATGATCTCATCCACAATACAATGGAAGACTATGTAGATGACATACTAGCCAAATCAATACTTTGAAATGATCATCTATAGGTTTTGGGACCCATCTTTGACAGAATGCTAGAATTTAAAGTCCGTCTAAACCCAAAAAAGTGTGCATTCGGTATAACAGCGGGAAAACTACAGGGGTTCATAGTATCACACAAGGAATCAAAGTGGATCCAGCAAAGGTCAAAGAAATATTGGACATGCCTCCACCATCGAACTTGAGACAACTAAGAGGGTTACAAGGAAGGCTCCAATCGATCAGACGCTTCATAGCTCAACTAGCAGACAAGTGCCACCCATTCCAACATCTATTGCATAAAGACATCAAGTTCATATGGACAGAGAAATACGAACAGGCATTTCAGATATTCAAAGACTACCTTCTTAAATCTCATATATTGGTACCACCAGTACAAGGTAGACCTTTGCTTCTATATATCTCAGTGACAGAATCCGTGTTAGGTGTACTCTTAGCACAACATAATGATGCAAGAGAAGAGAGGGTTGTCTACTATCTAAGCAGGACTTTAGTTGGATATGAGCTAAACTATACGCCAATTGAAAAACCATGCCTGGCAGTTTTTTTCGCTTCCCAGAAGCTAAGACACTATATGTTGAGTCACCAACTGAAATTGGTCACACATATTGATCCTCTCAAATACCTTCTAAGCAAAGAAGCGCTCACTGGACGAATGGAAAAATGGGTAATGATATTAAGCGAGTTCGACATTGAGTACATAGAAAGAAAGGCCATCAAAGGACAAGTAATTATAGATCAACTAGTAGAGGCACCAATTCAAGACCACCAACCGATTATCTCTGACTTTCCTAATGAATCTATCATGACACTACAACTGGCAATCGAGATATGACAACTTTATTTTGATGGATTGTGTACGAAACATGGTGCGGGGGCAGGGATAGTGCTTATAACTCTAGATCATGATACAATTCCAAAGTCTTTCAGACCTAACTTCCCATGCACCAACAACATAACAGAATATGAAGCACTGGTCATTGGTCTAAAGATAGCAATTCAATGGATAATTAAGAACCTTAGAGTCTTTGGCAATTTGCAGTTGGTCATTAGTCAAGTTAACAATGATTATATGACCACAGATGAGAAGCTCATACCATACAGAGCATAGATGGGAAAACTACATACCAAGCTCCATTACATTCTCTTCGAGAAAGTACCACAAGCACAAAACAAAGAAATAGATGCGATGGCTACCATAGCATCACTGATTGATATGCCAGGTAACGATACCAAATTCCAGTTTCTAGTGGAGAAAATCTTGGTGCCATCACATCAGGCATCTATCATAGAATCAGTGTGTGTCCTTGTTGGTCCTAAATACCCATGGTACCAAGATGTCTATTACTATCTCCAAAACAATGTCTTACCTCCAAACTTGTCTAGTAACCAGAGAAAAGCCCTCATCTATGATGCCTCTAGGTATACCATCCTCTCGACTACTCTATACAGATGAAGTCTAGATGGAACGTTACTACGATGTCTCACTTCCATGGAATCCCATAAATCTTTGTATGAGGTACATGAAGGAATTTGTGGAACCCACAGAGGTGGCAACAACTTAGCTAAGAAGATAATCTACATGAGATACTATTGGCCCACAATAGAGATAGATGCACACAAGCATGTTCAAAGGTGTAGACAATGTCAAATTCATGGAGACCTCATCCATGCTCCTTCCCAAGAACTAAATCCCATTACATCACCATTACCATTTTCAATGTGGGGATTTGACCTAGTGGGAAAAATCACACCTTCTTTAGCAAATGGACATAAGTACATCATAGCAGCATCAAAATACTTCAGCAAGTGGGTGGAAGCAATTCCCCTCACTTACATCACTGGAAAGAAAATAGCGATGTTCATACTTAACCACATCATTTGTTGATACGGGATACCCCAAACAATCCTGACAGATCATGGTACACCTTTCCAGAACAAGGATTTTGAAGACCTATGTGAACAATTCCACATCAAACAAGGGTTCTCCTCATTTTAATACCCTCAAGGGAATGGCCAAGCCGAAGCTACCAATAAAACAATCTTGAAGATTCTGAAGAAAATAGTAAAGGAAATAGGGCGAGACTGGTATTTACAACTTAGTCTCGCATTATGGGCATATAGAACTAGTGTGAGAACACCCACAAGAGAAACTCCTTTCTCCCTAGTCTATGGATCAGAGGTGGTATTACCCCTCAAAGTAGAAATCCCATCTCTAAGGATATCATTGAAGAACCTAGTTTCAGATGAAGACTACAGAATAGTAAGGCTTAGTGAACTAGAGTTACTAGATGAAAGAAGGCAGCATGCCTTCGACCACTTACAAGGCTACTAGAATTGCCTTAGAAGAAACTATCACAAGAAGGTGAAGCCATGAACATTTGAGGTAGGAGACCTTGTCCTCATGGAAAATCAGAAGAATCAAGCAAAGGGAGTCAAACCTAGTAAGTTCAAGCCTAACTGGATAGGAAAATTTGTTATTGTCAACTCTACTCACTGTGGGGCATTCATACTAGCAACACCCGAAGGAGATCAGCTCCCCGGCTACATCAATAGCATGCACTTGAAGAGGTTCTACCCTTAAAGGTCTCTATGGTTAAGGAATTTATCTACATATCCAAAAAATAACAAAAAAATCAAAAAATACAAAAATTACCTTGGTGAAAACTTGGCAATCAGGTACCTTGGTGACAATGAAAAAAAGCAAAAGGCAAAAGAGTAAAGAGAAAAAAAAATCACTCTCCCAGTGAAAACCTGACAATTAGGCTCTATTGAGTAGGTACTTTGGTGAAAACCTGGCAAACAGGCACCAAGTGTTCAAATCTAGCTCCACCATTAATGAGCTCCAAAAGCTTGAGCACACTTCAAAATGCAAGACTGACTATCCCAAGCAATATCCAGAAGCACGATCCCCTCTGAGCACCAAGAACTTACCCATGGTTAATAATGGTCCACCAGACTAGGGGGAAATTCCAAATGTTCTAAAAAATCCAAAAAATCAGAAAACTCATCAAGAATCCTAAAAAGATAAAAAATCAAGCGAAAATCAATCTTCATAAAAAACATTCAAAAAATTGCAAAATCAAAAGTAATAAAACCAACTCGGTTATCAAGAGAGCAAGGTGAAATTGCACCTAGTCAATCAATGTCAAAATCATGAGCTTTGTGAATCAGCATTGGGCTCATCTAACACAACTTTATCGATCTATCAATTCAATCAAAAAGCAGCAGGTGACCAAGCCAAACTATCAATTGTCACAATCATGAGCTTTACAAACAAGCATTGGGCCCATCTAACATAGCTTGATCAGATGCCAACATGATCAAAGAAATCAAATCTATTAATCAAAATGGTAATAATCATGAGCTTTGCGAACAAGCATTGGGCACATCTGACATAGCTTGATCAGCTACTAACACGATCAAAGCAATCAAGCCAATCAAGACTATCCAAAGAGTTGAGCCAATCAAGAGAATCCAACTACATCGAGGAACCATACAAAAATGTTGACTAGGTCAGTCAAGTTGGTCAGATGTCAGTCTATATTTCATGGTTATGATTCTTACGCTACTCCAAGATCCACCATGTGAGGAGAGTAGCTATGATAGATTGTGACTTATTTTCTTTGATTGATGTCTGTTGAATGTTCACTTTGATTTTAGGGCCATGATGATTTAGGATAAATGTGGTAGGAACTGTCACTTATCTGGCAGCTGCACAGTTCCACGATCTAAGCTTAACCCTGGGAAAGAATTGGGCATTCCTTCTCTTTTATTTTGCTTGTTTGGTTTATAGAATCAAGAGCTCGCAGCACTATTCAGATGAACTCTGAATGCGTTGGAGTTCTATCTTGGTTTCTATGGTCTTTCCCTTTATGTTGCAAACAAGATCTCACGATGCTATCCAGATGGACTCTAGGGGCGTAGGAGTTCTATCTTGTTTGCTTGGATTTCCCTTTCAGAAATCAAGAGCTCACAGTGTTATCCAGATAGACTCTGGGTGCATAGGAGTTCTATCTTGGTTTCTTTGTTTTAGATTAATTTCAGAGGACAAGTGGTATCCAGATGGTCAATATCTGTTTTCTTTTGGCTCTCTTTCTTTTCAAATAGGGAACATAATTGAACCTAGATGGTCAATATTTGGGTGCACTATGGGTCTCTTTCTATTCAATCTATCTACTCCTTCCGCTATCAAGAGATCATGGTGGTATCTAGGTGGTATGTGATCTGGATCATTCGACGCTCTTTCAGAATATCAGAAAATAGTAAAAAAAGAGAGGCAATGATGAAAAATATTGGAAACAGGGGCAGCGACATGGGACATTCATCCTTTCTATCAAATCATATCTACCCAAAAATGCAAAAAAAAACTTTCTATCATTACGTTCTATTAGATCAATCTCAGAGCACATCTATCCAAACTAACTTCTTTCTAACTAACACATGCATTACTCAGATATTTTGTGCATAGTAGATTGCATTCATTCATTAAGTGCATTAGAAAAGTAAATAACCATGGTAGTTTGCATACATGATAAATCATAAAAACACATGCATCCATAAGCATGTCATATAAAATATATTTCATATCTACCATCCTACATGAGCATGTAAGTAACATAAGAAAAGTGATCATCCATGTACAAGTTTGCATAATAGAAACATAATGCATATTCATCTCATCATCTAAAAACATCATAAGCATGTAGAATCATTCATATAAACAAGTAAACCATTGCACATCATATCAAAAACATAGCTGCAACTCATGTAAATCAAAATATCTGAGTACAAATGAAGGGTCGCAAGTATGATCAAAGAAGGTAATCACATATATATCAAATATCAGTGTATCAGGATACAAAAATGGTACTACTTAGAGTATACAATTAATCACTACAAAAATGGTAGATGGAACATGATCAACAAGAGATACCCCCACCCTTGCTAGGAGGCGCACAAGGGGGATGCATATCAGAATCTGTCCTGTGAGAGGACCTAGAAGCTCTGACACCACTACTCTGAGAACATTGAGCCCTGCTGGATCTCTGCGATGCTGTGTAACTAGGAACCCTCTATGCCACAAGAACTACACCCTCATAATGGCATCTCTAGTAGTCAATCTCTCTCTGAGCATCTTGCCCAGATCTATAGTACCTTTCTAGAATATCTCTATGGGCAACATCCTATACACTATTAATGAAAGAGCAGACCTCAGCCCGAGCATGTCGCTCTCTAGACTCAACTGCTGTAACATGAGCCTCCAAGATAGTTGCATGTGCATCGGATAAGGCAAGTCAGGCCTAGAGATCTTGAACCTACTGGGTGAGGCACTCCACCTCTAAGGGATCATCATCCATACCACCCATGGCAACATCCATATCACCCTCCTCCATCCTGTCCCCCAGTCCCTCATCTCCTCTCTGTCTTTGAACCCAAGAATCATTGGCACTCCCTAAACTCTCCCCTATGCTACTCCCAGTACTGCCACTATCCCCAGAGGAACTTGTCTCAGCACTCTACTCATCTAGAGCCTCCACGTCTATATCCGCAATCTCCACATCAACATCCTCAATAATAACTCTATCCTCATGTCTAGGAGCCAAAACTGCAGCTGTCCACCTGCGAACCCTCCATACCAACTGAGGTGCATCCTCCTCTATAGCCTGATCCTCATCCTCTAGGATAGCACCTAACCCAACTCTGGGAGCACTAGTCCATCCCCCACTCCTACCACCACTAGCCTTAACCCCACCACTAGCACCCCCTGAACCAGGATCATCACCTCCATAATCTCCTCTCCCCTGTCCTCCATCTCTCCCACCATCTCTCCCTCCCCTACCTCTGCCAGCACCCCTCCCTCCATCATGGCCTCCCCTACCATGTCGTACCCATCAGGCCCTCCTAATGATAGTCCTGGGAACAGGACGTGAGACATCTTTCAGTGTAATAGGCTGATGCTGCAACCAATGGGCATCATACTATGGTGTAGTGCCTGCAAAAGAAAAATTCAACTATCATTACAAGAGCAGATAAAGAAAAAAGTATCAAAACAAGATATGAGAAAGAATCAAAGAGTAGAAAGGAAGTACATAAGTAATCAGAAGAAGACAAACCTGGGTCTACAGTGGCAGAGCGCTAGGTCCATGCCATAGGAAGCAATCCCAAAAACTCAGTACGAGCGGCATCAAGTGATACCACACCACCCCAAATGGCAGTATCCCTCGATCTCCAAGCAAAGTAGGCATAAGAATCAGATACATCCTTCTACTCTCCAAACTGGCGTAACACCCTGTCAGTGTTATGAAAATCTATCATATGGATGTGATCAGTCATGCGACCAATCAAGTATCTCTGCTATTGACAAAATGGGAGATGGATGTCCTCTCCATCCAAGAAAGGACAATCTCTATACAGCCTCCAAATAAAATATGGAATCATATCCAACTACTGATGCCAATATGTCAGGTGACCCATGTGTGTCTGAACAATAGAACCATCATACATAAACACATATGGCCTATCTGCTGGGAGAGCACGAGCACCAATAGGATGACAGACTACAATATGCTCCCATGCCTAGATCTGCAAAAGGGTAGCACCGCAGCCGAGAAACTTACCATCAAGGTAAGCTGCATACAGCATGTGAAAATGCATGTGGGCCAACATGCATGGACCTCAACCAAAAATGGTATGGTTCTAAACCATACTTTGCAAGACACTACCAAAGCTGACAAAAAAACCACGCTGTCAATGATCGGGGCATAGAATCCCACATATCAAACTACCCAGCAACATGGACAGTCTATCAAGGCCTAACCTGAATCTAGACCAAGGAATGTCATAATCACTAGCAAGCCCGAGCTGATCCCTAGGCAATCTAGAGAGCTCAGTCAATGCAACAACACCAGTGCGAGTGGAATGCTCCACAAGCTCACCCTGGATAGGTAGTTGGAGGATGCAATACACATCCTCCGAAGTAATGGTACACTCCCTAGTGGGTAGCTAGAAAGTGCACATCTCTGAATGTCATTGCTCTACTATAGTGGAAAGCATACCACTATTGGTCATGATCTTGGGTATATAACATAACCAATACAAACCAAGATCACGAAGCACTGACCTCTCATCCTCGGTCAGCTAAAATCTATAAATGAGTCCTACTAGCCTGGACTCCCGACAGCACAAGATCCTCCCAGTGAACTACACATACAATAAAAATCAGAAAATTATCAATTTCAGTCATTGAGGAAAGTAACAGAAGCAAGAAAAAGCACATAATAGACAAGGACATCAGGCAAACAGTGCTAAAAAGTCAATTGCGGTAATAAAGCAATACATATGCAGTACTTTTAAGCAATTGTGAAACACAAACAACAAGTGTGGAAAACAAATTGCAATTATAGCATTTTACAAATACAAGTGTGATACACTTATCAATTGCGGTAATTAACTGGCAATTGCGGCATTTAAACCGCAATTGTGGCAAAATCGCACCCGATTGCGGCACACATGGCTTTTTTTCCAAAAAGTACAAATTTTAAAAGCAATAAATGACATGCAAATAGAGAAAACTCACTAGACATCCAGAGCCAGCTAGTTTGCGGTATGTATGGACTCGGTCTGAGATGTGTGTGACACCAGGAAGGCCAGCCATCGCTCAAAAACAAGAAAAAATACAAGCAGAAATCAGAATACAAAATCACCAAGATGATCAGAGCTCCAAGATCGCAAAGTGACAAATGAAGAGCTCTCTTCGCTACTTATAGGGGTTCCAAAAAACCCTAATATCACTAGGAGCTCCAAAAATTCTTCTTGTTCCCCAGAAACTTTGACGGTCAATTACAGGGTCATATTAAAGTATTTTTCAAATCCGTCAGCTACCTAGTGCCAAAAATTGCAGGTTCAATAAATCAACGCTCGTCTCATGACTTTTCGCTCAAATTTGTTGAGGGGGCATAAATACACCTACTAATACTAGGGAAAGCTGGGGAAAAATCAAAGAATCTCTGACACGCTATGACAAGTCACATCGCATCAAAGAGGGGAAAATGTAGACAACCTAAAATGGATAGGCTTGCGACTTTGCATTAAAAACACTAATTTTCATCTATTAATTAATGGTTTTTTAATCATTAATTAATCATCTATTTTCCTCTAAATTCATTACCCAAATCACCTAATCAAATTCCTAAAATTAATTAAATAATTAATTTTATTTAATTTATTAACCTTAATTGATTAATTACCATTAATTGATGAATTAAATTCAATTTCCTATAGTTTAAATTCAAATATTTAAACTTACTAATTAAATTCTTCCAATTAAGTTAATTTTAATTAAATTAATTTAATTTCATTCAATAAAGCAGTTCTTAATCAAAAAGAATTCAATTATCTCACATGTTGAAAACATTAATTAAAAAGAAAATGAATTAAATATTCATTTATCTTCAAAGAGATAACTCCAATCAGATCACATGGGTTACTCCACCCATCTCTCCAGTCTACATGGGTAACTTCACCCACCTCTTCAGTTCAAAAAGGTAACTCATAATTAGCTCTTCAGTCAACCAAGCTCTATCTCCTCTTTACCAAATGAAAAGGTGGAGTTTACTGATGGCTTCTCTAGTTCCTTTTAATCTCAACCATTCATCTCCCTATCTCTGGGATTGATCTCAACCTTTCAAATCATCACCAAATCCTATATAATAAACCCTTCATAACCATTTGAAGGATCCAATATTTCAAGCTCTCATGTGCCATTACTCTGTTAGTTTGGTTCTAGCATTCAAGCCATCTTGCGATCACACACCCATTTCAATTAGCAACTTCTCAACACTTTTAAAGTCATAGACGCTGTCCCGCCAATATTGAGCATTAGTAACCATGTTTTAGAAGGAGTAGAGAGAAACAATAGAAGCTTCAAGCATCGTGGGGTTTGCATTCATTTGTTTTCCTTTCTCTTGCTTCTACATTTTATTGATTACATTTCATTGTTATTCATTTTAGTAGTATCGTGTATTTGGTTTATATCATTTGTGAAACCTTTGCTATTGACCCTCGCCTTTGGAAAGCTTGGGAACCATGGATCACAACTGGAAGAGAGGTGTACAAAGGTAAATAGGATGAAATAGGACACAATGGAGATAATTAATGTCTATAGACAAAAAATAGAATGATATGCAAATTTTTGAACTAGATCTGAGAAATAGACAAAGCCATTAACCTACATACAAAGCTTCAACAAAATCTATCTTTTAGGGGTGAATGGACTCATCCCTACCTGTGGGATTCACCCTTTCTCTACCAAATTTTTTGAGGAAGCCAAGGATCTAAGGCATACTGTTATGCCTTCTTGGATTTGAATCCAAAACTCCACCACCTATCCCCTACACACAAAAAATGGGGAAGATCTTGGGAGAAAGGGGTTTACTTCACTCAAACCACTATTTAGGAATTAACCTTTAAATTTGATAAATGAAAAGGTGTAGTGTTAATAATAGAGGCTTGACAATATGTTATACCTTCAAAGTGTCAAATTGTTCATGAATATTCTTGATAGTTTTACTGATATACTCTTAACCTTGGATCTGGGATAGGAAGACCATGAATGCCTTAATACATTCTAGGATCTAAACATTAGTCTATATCTTCCATGTTTGATGCTTGAATTGAACTTGACTGCTCCTTGAATGCATGAATGCAAAATTTGATAGATGACTGTGTGGGTGTGGATATGGATTGATTTACTTGGATCCAAAAATTAGGGAGGTAGCCTTGTACTTATATGTCTCCTAGCCATTTGAGGACTCAAATGCTAATGGACTCTATCAAGGATTTGAAATCTTGCCTAAATAAAAATACCAACCTCCAATTAACATTTAGGCCCAAGTTAGCATGTAAGGGGTACCTCCCAATGAATGGGAAACTTGGGTTTCCCCATATATCTCAAGTCATCCTTCACGATGAAAAAAAAGCTCAAATTTTAGGTGGCGGTCAATGTTTAAATGAGGATTTTAAACATTTGCAAGAAATAAAGGTGTGATCATGCATAATGGAATGGATTCCTTTGACATTAAAATAGGGCCTAACTAAGGACCAATATTGTAATTTCTTAAAATTTAGGATGCTACATTTTACCCTCACTTTAGAGGGACTATGAACTTTATTCATATCAAATAATAGGAAAGATATCTCATTAAGGTAAAAGAGACAAGTAAAAAAACATGAACCTAATTTACTTAGGTTCTTATCAATCTTAAACAAATACAAAATAAACAATATATATATATATATATATATATATATAGAGAGAGAGAGAGAGATGTAAACTTACTATGGGTCATAAAAAGAAAAATAAAGGTGCAAAAGATGGAGTTGATAGTCTAGCAAGTTATGTTATGCTATTAAAATTATAAAAATGATAGCCAAGTGTATCATTTTCCCTAATAAAATCTACCATAGGAGGATTATGCGTAAGAAAATAATTGTCTCTAAAGGAACCTTCTACTAAGATAGTGATAAAAAAGGATTAGGCCTAAGGAGAACATTATCTCCAAAGGAACTCATTAAAAGGATATTACTGAGTAGAAGGTAGTATTTTCCAAGTAATCCAGAAAACATTGATCATTATGGTGTGTGCATATGGTGTAACAAAGAGTGGAGTGTATGTCGACAAGTTAAAGAAAGTGCATACACCTTAATGGAAACAATAGTTATAAGGTAGGATACACCGAAAAGACAAGCATGTTTCCACTATGAATTTCCCTCAAATAAGGACAAACTAAGGGAAATGAATCACATAAAAAATAGAGCTCAAAGGGATCTACTAGTTCTCTAGTTAGTACAATCATATGATAAATTATGTATATCAGGCATTATGGAAAAATGAACTGTCACATTGCAGAGAGAAAAAGTAATGATTTCTACCGCTTTGCATCATCCCCAAATAGAAAAATTAAAGACACATTTACAACAATAACACATATATGACATAACATGTAAACTACATATATAAGAATTGAGATACAAATAAAGGGATGTCACAATAGGTTCAACCCGTTTAACACCTTGCTCCAATGGAGAAGTAAGGGTTGTGCAAATAAACATACATAAAGCATATAACAAGCAACACATCACAAGCGAAACACATTACTGTATCATCTTAAAATGGAAGCACTTCCATGTTAAGAGTGTTTAGCCCTCCTTAGGGGATGTTTTTGACCTGTACCATATCATCCTCTTGTTTGTGCATCATCTCATGCTTCTGTGCTGGTTCAGGACCTTGATTGGGCCTCTCCGGGCACCTCCTACCCCACTTGACATATTTTCCAGGGGTTCTGACCCCCTGGGTCATTTTCAACCTCGACCCTGACCAAGGTCCCCCTTTCAAATCAAGAAACTTGTCGGCTGCCAGGGCTCATCAAAAATTTAGTTTTCCCACTTCCGGGTCGGTTGTTTCAGGTTTCGAAGCATTGATTCCTAAATTATATTTAATATAGGTCCTTTTCTAGGGGAATGGGTCTAATTTGAATTTAATTATCCTATGTTGGCCTCCTTAGAAGATTGTGCCCTAATTTCATATAAAAGGAAGTCTCTCTCTCTCTCATTTTCTAAAAAAGTCTTCTAAGTGCAAAAAGCTCTAATCAAGATTTTGTCAAGAAGCAAAAAGGTTCAAGCATCCATTTCCAAACTCTCAAGGTGTTCAAGTCTTCCTCTAAATCATTCAATTTCTCCATTGAAGATCAAGGATTCAAGCTTTCAAGCCTTTGAAGGGATTAGGTGCAAACATTCAAGATTCATCATTCAAACCCTAGGTCTATCCATCATGGTAGTGTGATCTTCCTTCAAGATCCTTTGTGCATCTTCAAGACTCTTTCATCATCTCTTCAAAGTGGATTTCAAGCATAAAATCATGGAGGTTCATGGTTCATATTGATTTCATGCTTTCATACTTACATATTTACATACATTTGAAATTCAATTACATATCTATTTGAATATCACAGCTTCATTGGTAGATTCAATTCTACTACTTGCTAGCATTCTGTACTTTATTGATTTCAAGGTTAATTCCTAAATTGAGGTTTGACTAAGGCAAACCCCTCCCCCCCAACAAACAATCTCCTTTTTCTTGCAGGTACAGGTATAGAACAATTGATTTGAGACTAGATCTGGATACCCTTTTTGGGAAACTTATGAGATCCGCGAATAGAGTCACTTTCAAATTTGTGCAGGTCAGAGTTGAAATTATTGGGTCAAGGTTGACATTTGTGGGTCAAGGTCTACCTTTTTCATAAGATGACATTGGAACAGAAAAATATTTATGGGTTTTGTTCGTCTCTGCGTTCTAGTTCGGGATCAACTATCAATTTTCTAAAAACTCAATACAGACATCAGAAAATAGCATTCTTTGATCTGCAACATTTCAAGGTTAGTGCATTTCTCCTACTTCTTCAATTACTATCATATATCATTTCTATGCATATAATTAGCAGAATTTAAGGTATCTCCTTTGTTATTCTCCCTTCCAAATAGTTGATTCATTTGTGTATTAACCCTTCTTTGGGGTTGATCAATTTGGATCTCCCATTTGTGCATTTGAGGACAAAAAAGGAACATCTTATCTTCTCCTCAATCACAATTTCAATACTTAATCAATACAATTCAATTAGGGTTAAGGAATTCAATACATTCTAAGAAACTTAAAGGACAATTTACACATCAACACTTTACATTTCAAGATAATCATTTCACAATCAATCTATAAATCAAATCAATCATTTTTATACCTTAGCATAATCATATCTTACATTTTAGTAACATAATCAATTCAACTACTATTTCATATGTTACATTATGGTGAACCCACGATAGACAACTCCTTCTCTTTGGTGTTAGATTTATATCTTAGATTAGAATTTACAAAATACTTATAAAATATACAAAAACACTTCTTGCATTTTCATCATGAAATTCTTTTGGTGTATGGAAATTTTTCTCATTATACTTCTTTTAGCATCTATTTATAGTACCTTTGATGTCTATGAGAGTGTTATCCATTTTATCATGTTTATCAATCTTCATGTTTCACTTGCTTATGCTATTCTAAGATTGACCAATGCTAGTGTCCCTACTTTCAAAACTTTAATTAAGAATTTGTGTAGTGGACTTATTGTTCTTTTAGATTATGTGAAGAATTTGGTAGATGACACTCCATTACCTAATATTTCTAGCCCTAATATTAACATTCTTAATCCAATCATTTCTAATAATCCCACTCCTATTCTTCCGTCTTCCATCCCTAGTTCTTCTCATACTTTTGTTAAGGCTCAAACTATGGTACAAGATGAGGATGTGCAAGAATTTCTAGATTTACCTTCTTCTTCTTATCCTACCCATAGTGATAATAAAGGTAAATCCAAAGAAACTTCTCCTAAAACCATTGTTCCACCTTATACAACATTCTCTCATGAACATCATAATCAATCAACTCCCATAAATGCTATGCAAGATAGGTATACTACTAGATACACTATGGTAGATAAACAAGGTTATAAGGGTTTAGGACTTGGTGTTAATGAAAATGGCATTAAAAACCTGATCAATGTACCTCCTAAACATGATATGCATGGTATAGGTTATTCATCTTCTCAATTTCATGTGGCTGATATTAATTATCATCCTCCTCTTGATATTCTTCTTCCAACACCTACTTTAGATCATCTTGATACTCCTCAAGATGTGGCTAAGAAAGTGTATGTTCACTTAATGAATTCAATGAAAGAAAACTTTAAACCTATTCCAAAAAATGCTTTACATAAGTACAAATGTCCTTTCCACAATAGTAATAAACATTTACTTTCTGATTGTGTGCATTTCAAATTATATGTTAGAGATAGAGCTTCT
>MU227982.1:4603870-4620986 GCA_018584345.1 Thuja plicata | reverse complement strand
CAATAGTAATAAACATTTACTTTCTGATTGTGTGCATTTCAAATTATATGTTAGAGATAGAGCTTCTCGTGGAATTATATCTTATTCCCAAGCGGTATTACAATTTCTTCATAATTTTGACATAGGGCATTCCCCTTCTTCTTCTACAAATTAGAATATGTTTCTCCTCTTGTCTTTTAAACTGGGGGGCAAGAGGTATTCTCTTCTAGTTTTACAGGATCCATTATCCTCTTAGCATGAATTTTGTTTTGAGTATAATTGGTTATTATTTCGGCATTCTAATCCTTATAACTTACTACACTCATGATATTATTTCTAGGACATATGTTTTGTAAGGATATCTCTTATATTTTATAACTTTGTTGATATAAATTTAATATATCCTTTGCCATCATCTCAGGGGGGAAAGGTACTATCTCCTTCTACCTCTATCTAAGGATCTACTTTCCTTAGCTTAGTGGCATTCGTTTATGTTGAAAACATTATTTCCCTTATAAAGATCTATGTTTTGACCATTGACACCCCCTTATTTGAGAGGTGATTGTCCTCAGTCATTACTTCTTCTTTATTTTGCAAATTATGTTCTCTATAAACTGTTGCCCTTGCTTTTTGGTTAGAGTTTGTTATCCTTCATTCCAAGATTCCTCATCCTCTTCATTGCAAGGAGCTTGATGGTTGATTCTTGGGTCCCTCTTGCCTTTCAAAGATGACATTTTATCATAAGCACTCCTCTTTGGTAGGGCTCTTGTTGATAAGATCTCTTCCTCTTTGAGGATCCTTTTTCCATAAGAGACATATCCATTTCACAAATATCTATGTTCTTAGATGTAAGGGTCTATACTCTTTGCTAAGATATGGTATACATTGTTGTTAAGTTGGATATCTCTTTACTTTGTGAAGTAGGTATCCTCCCTTCTTCTTCCTTATCCTGCCTAGTGCATAGCCATGATAAGGAGGGGGCATATATAGGGTCTCCCTTGTACTATAATTTACATATATTTACATTTTACAGCATGGTAAATCCTTGGAAGGTAACACACATAAGTTGCTAAATCCTGAAGAGACACGCATTTTTACTTTTATGTTTGCTAAATCCTTGGAAGGTAACGCACATTAGTTGCTAAACCCTAAAGAGATACACACCCCTTTTTATTTTACAATATTCTAAATCCTCAAAAGGTAACGCACATAAGTTGCTAAATCCTGAATGGACATGCATTTTATATTCCATAGTGATACAAGAATGTTGATCTATGGCTATTTTCAAAAAGCCAATTACAAGCATAGTTTATGGGTGAACCTATTGGGCTCTCCCTCCATGGTGATTCATAGTAAGTTGGGCATCTTACTAGGTGAGGTAATCACTATCTCTTTTCTCTCTTTTGCTTTCATGCTAGTAGGATTAGATCATGAAGCTATGTTATCTATGGTGTTGTTCTTGTCTTACTTATGTAGGCATGTATGTTCTTCTATGATTGATTTCTCTTTATTCCCATATCTTTATGTATGTATGTTGAGTTAGAATCCTTGGTTTGGGGGTTCATATCCCTGACTTAGTGATATTCTATCTCGTTGCAATCCACTAGGATCCTTTTACTCTAACTTTACCGTGAGCACATTCTATTTCTGTACTCCCACTAAAGTGGGGGCTTAATGTATCATCTTAAAATGGAAGCACTTCCATGTTAAGAGCATTTATCCCTCCTTAGGGGATGTTTTTGACCTCTACCATATCATCCTCCCGTTTCTGCATCATCTCATGCTTCTGTGCTTGTTCAGGACCATGATTGGGCCTCTCCAGGAACCTCCTACCCCACTGGCATATTTTCCATGGGTTCTAACCCCCTGGGTCAGGGTCAACCTCAACCCTGACCTAGGTACCCCTTTCAAATCAGGAAACTTTTCGGCTGTCGAGGCTCATCAAAAATTTAGTTTTCCCGCTTTCAGGTCGGCTATTTCGGGTTCCAAAGCATTGATTCCTAAATTATATTTAATATAGGTCCTTTTCTAGGGGCATGGGTCTAATTGGAATTTAATTATCCTATGTTGGCCTCCTTAGAAGATTGTTCCCTAATTTCATATAAGAGGAAGTCTCTCTCTCTCATTTTCTAAAAAAGTCTTCTAAGTGCAAAAAGCTCTAATCAAGATTTTATCAAGAAGCAAAAAGGTTCAAGCATCCATTTCCAAACTATTAAGGTGTTCAATTCTTCCTCTCAAGAATTCAAGTTCTCCATTGAAGATCAAGGATTCAAGCTTCCAAGCCTTGGAAGGGATTAGGTGCAAACATTCAAGATTCATCATTCAAACCCTAGGTCT
This sequence comes from Thuja plicata, assembly GCA_018584345.1. Classification (NCBI taxonomy): domain Eukaryota; kingdom Viridiplantae; phylum Streptophyta; class Pinopsida; order Cupressales; family Cupressaceae; genus Thuja; species Thuja plicata. Next base: position 4,618,670 of record MU227982.1, on the reverse strand, counting down.
AGCCTTCATGGTGGTGTGATCTTCCTTCACGATCCTTTGTGCATCTTCAAGACTCTTTCATCATCTCTTTAAAGTGGATTTCAAGAATACAATCATGGAGATTCATGGTTCCTATTGAGTTCATGCTTTCATACTTACATATTTACATACATTTGAAATTCAATTACATATCTATTTGAATATCATAGCTTCATTGTTAGATTCAATTCTACTACTTGCTAGTATTCTGTACTTTATTGATTTCAAGATTAATTCCTAAATTAGGGTTTGACTAAGGAAAACCCCTCCCCCCCAACAAAAAATCTCCTTTTTCTTGTAGGTACAGGTATAAAATAGTTGATTTGAGACCAGATCTGGATACCCTTTTCGTCAAACTTTCGAGATCCGCGAATAGAGTCACTTTTAGATCTGTGCAAGTTAGGGTCAACATTATTTGGTCAAGGTTGACATTTGTGGGTCAAGGTCGACCTTTTTCATAAGACGACATTAGAATGGAAAAAGATTTCTGGGTTTTGTTCATCTCTACGTTTTGGTTCAGGATCAACTATCATTTTTTTCCAAAAACTCAGTATAGACCTTAGAAAATAGCATTCTTTGATCTGTAACATTTCAAGGTTAGTGCATTTATCCTACTTCTTCAATTACTATCATATATCATTTCTATGCATACAATTAACAAAATTTAAGGTATCTCCTTTGTTATTCTCCCTTCCAAATAGTTGATTCATTTGTGCATTAACCCTTCTTTGGGGTTGATCAATTTGGATCTCCCATTTGTGCATTTGAGGACAAAAAAGGAACATCTTATCTTCTCCCTAACCACAATTTCAATACTTAATCAATACAATTCAATTAGGGTTAAGGAATTCAATACATTCTAAGCAACTTAAAGGAAAATTTACACATCAACACTTTACATTTCAAGATAATCAATTCACAATCAATCTATAAATCAAATCAATCATTTTTATACCTTATCATAATCATATCTTACATTTTAGTAACATAATCAATTCAACTACTATTTCATATGTTACAATTACAAACAAGAAAACACATAACAAAATCAACTGCACGAGAGGAGCTAGTCAAGGATATCACCTACCCCCATCTTAATTATCATTTCTTTGGAAAGGTGGGAAACACAAAAGAGGCACAATGTTGAGCACAAAATATAGAGCTAATACAATTTTTGAACAAGGAACATGCTCTAATGGTGAATCACATTGTTAGTCATAAGGAGCTAGGTATAAAATTATTGTATATAATTTATGATTTATTTCAATAACCCCATACATGTCATCAACATCATTAAGATCAATATCATTTGTATCCTTCACATTTTTATCATCATCTAGAGTATCTTCATAATATAAATTAATAACAATAGGATATTTAATACAAAAATAAAAATCATCTTGTTTAGACAATTTAGTTTTCTTTAGATTAACTTCCTCCCTTGGGTCATGCATAGGCTTGTTAAAGGGAATAAAAATATTATGACTTGTATTACAGGAAGAAATAGTTTGGGAACTAGCTCACAATCCCTAGAACAATGCCTATAGTGGCAGTCACAAGAAAATCATTTGCCTTTGGTTTTTATTGATATTTGGAAATGTTTATGATCAATAAAAATTAGTTCCTTTTCTTCTTTATGAGGAAGTATATAAGGAACCTCACTATGTTGAGAGATAGAGGCTACAAAATTATCATAAGATATAGGAGGGGGAACAAAAGTATATCTAGGAGGAATAGGATGTATAGAAAGTAGTCCAGGTCTAGCACAAGGAGATTTGACATCCTTAGGATTGCTTAGTTTGGAAATATTTTGGGATTTGAGTTTTTGGTAGGATAAGAAGAGATGATTTTGTTGAGGTTTTAATATTTGAGGCATGGTAGGCCAGAATATCTCAAGGTATAAATTTCCACAACTCACTAAAGGTTGATGGAGACTATAATTAATTGTGTTGATTTCTCTATTATGGGGAACTTTAAAACACTTATGGATAACAGAGACAAAAAATTTCATAGTAGTGAGCCAAGGAATCACAAGTCTCATTTGGAATTGATTTAAAGTTGGGATGAAAAAAAAGGTGACATCTAAGAATTTCTTACCAAATTCTACAAGAAAAGTGATGGAACCATGGGTAGAACAAGTTAAACCATTAAAATTATTAATCATCATATCTAATTTTTCATAGGAGTATTGATGAAATTGTCTTGCGTAAAGATGTTCCTTAGTTATAATATTAACCATGCAAGTAAGATCAATAATAATTCCTCAAGAGAGCTTATCATTAATATTCATAGAAATATAAAGATGACCATTGGGTGCCTTAATAGTCTCCTTAGGATCAAATGTAATGCAAATCTCAATTTTAGGTTTAGATTTTAGTTTAGGTTGACATTGATCTATGAGATTAACAATATTATTGGACACACTACACATATTTGATGGGTTCATGAGGAACAATAATATTGATTGAAGAAGGTAATGTGGTAGGTTCAATGGTATTGGTAGAATCGGAAGGAAAAGGATTGGTATATATTTTTAAATTTTGGTTGATGTGTGCAATAGATTTGTTTCCTTTTTTATTCAGACCATCAATAATGATGGTATTGTTACCTATGGTTCTTGGATAATAGTATTCAAATAGAAAAATTTCACAATATCATGGCCAGTATGAAAATGGTATTCACAAAAGGCTTTGGGATCATAGGAAGCTAGAAATAGTTTGGAAGGTTCAATCAAATTGACAAGAGTATGTTTCAAAACATTAGCATTAATCAACTTCAACATAAAATTATGCAAATACTTAGAAAGAGATGTAGAAGTATGAGATGGTTTAAACATGGATGACAAAGGAGCCAGACCTAATGTTGCAGCTACCACTTGTGTGTCAATATGTTTGGAATAGACCTTTTTTGGGTTTTTGGAACTTTTGTGATGATTTTTGAGAGGCCTCACTCTTATCAACTTGATTCATTAGTGTGGATGACTCAAAATGGCTCACCTAAAGCTGATAATTATAAAAAAATACACACAATTGGGTCAAAGGAGTAAAATATAAAATAAATATCTAATCTCTAATGTCCTTTTGAAAATTATAAATGAAAACACATTGAAAATTTATATCAAGCACATGATAATAAACTTAAGCATGCAAATGTCTAAATCTACCAGTAAAATCAATTACTTTTTCCTTAATACCTTTCCTATAATGAGTCAAATGAATTAAATGAATTTGAGGACCAATATTATTTTGAATTATTTTTTCCATTAAGAAATTAAGTCACTAAGATTATATTAATATAATAAATAATTATAAAGATAATATCACCTTGGAAAGAAAACAAGGTGAAACATATATAGTCTATATGAATCCCAACCAGATAGGAAAAATGTTCATAAAATATGTATTATCAATCCACCCACCAATCTTAAAAATATACAAATATATCAATATATAGACATAGAGGATAGAAAAAATCAAAATATAGATCCTCAACAAATGAGGAGAAGCATCATAGTGAAGATCAACTTCTAGATCCAATATGAGGAGGTCAGAATCCCTCTCCTATATCAACACAAATCAATGAGCCCACCCTTGAAGGTGTGTACCCTGATGATAGATCAAGAGGATCAATTAAGACATCATTTTCAATATGATATGAAGAGTACAAAATATCCCCATCAACAAGAGAAACAAATTACAAAGGAAGAATAGCCAAAATGTACAATCCATCATAAGGTGTTGAGGAGATGCTTTATGTTGACTCTGGTGTCATTGATGTCATGTGATGGTGTTAGGGTTTTATTTTTAGATTTGTATATCTTTTGTAACCCTAGTCCACTTCTTATCAGTTCTACATTAATATTTTCAGTCAAGTGAATATTTCAGATCAAATATTACTTTAGATCTTTTAAAGAAAGATCAATCAGTGGAGAATGAAGGATAAGTGCGAATCAAATTTGAAGAAGGACAGATGTCAATTAGACATGAAATTAGGATTTTCCTCTTCTATATGTATCTTTCTTTTCTCTATTGTAAGGATTATGGTTTCTCTATAAGAATTGATGGAAGGTTCCAAGTATCATTCCTCTGTAAATATTTCTACCTTTTCTTTTCATATACGGTGTTGTTTGTTCCTTTCTAGTCCCATAGAGGGATATCATTGTAATAGAAAGCTTCATGAATGAAATTTTAGTGTTGTTGTTTCTTTATCAAGTTGTCTCCATTTGATTTCTGAATCATAAAGATTAAGGCATCAAGGGTGTTTCGATTCCATCCATTTGTTATCAGCAATGGACTCATTTAAAGGATGGCTATGAGTTAGGATTTGTCTTCAGATATGTATGAGTTGGGTTATCAAGGGTATGCCAAATTTTCTTTCAGTGGATGTTGATTAATGTATTGTATATTCCAGGGTCTCTTCTAAGGGAAGAGTTAAATACTTTTAGTAGGTAATTGCATATTTGAATACATAGGTGGATCCAGAAGTAAAGCTTGATTACTGGGGGTATGTTGGTGTAAGGTATTAGACATATTAGACTATGGTATATTTTAATCCATAATCTTAATTGCAATTTTATGAATGAATCTATTATAAGGCATTGGTCTATGAGAGATCTGGGGTATTTCAAAGATCCATTAGTCTCAAACTATAATTGAAAATCATTTCCCTTTGATGTTGATAGGAGTTAGGATAGTTCTACTTTTTAGACATACCCTATGCAAGTGGGATATTGCATGAGATTTGATGAAACATTAAGGTACATGTTACCTATAGGTTTGAAAAGTATTCCACAGTTATATATTTGCAAGCTATTATTTGTCACAAGCAGTCATGTGTGTGTAGATTAGGTAATGCCCACCTGAGTGATGTGGAGCTCAAAGTGAAGGAGGTATTTAAACCTTATTGAATGTTGGCTTTCTCTTGTGTCTTTTCAGGTAAGGGTGTTGAGTTTTTTCCCTAGGTTTGCAATCCCACAGCCTAGTATTATAATCTCATCTAGGAAAGGAGAGTGCAAGAAAAAGAACTAACAAGATGTCTTCGGAGTTTCCCCCTATGTCAGCAAATAGAAGGTTTTATAGGCCACTAAAATAATATGATTTTAATTAGGGAATCCATTCAAGTGGCTATACGTGTGGTAGATTATCCCCTTTATGGAGGCCTCCTAGCCTACAAAATTTATGTTCTATATGTTTTTAAGCACCATGCGGGTACTAAGATAGATCTTCTGTCAGCATAGAGAAATTGACACTTGTTTGCTCTGACACTAATCACAATGAAATTTCTTATATACCAGCTCGGAAGGGCTTGGCTTTTTCCACACTAAAATGTTTGTATGAATTTATATTACACTCAAGATCCATGAAGGTGAGGGGAAAGGATACATTCATATAATTCTTTGGGATTACATTTCTAGAAGACACTTCAAACACATAAGAAAAGTGATTCTTTTTAAGCACCAAATCAGAAGTGTTTTTTAACTACTAAAAATAGACATGAAAGTTTTGGAAGATAGAAAAGGTCTTCATCAAGCGTCCTACATCAAATACATTAGTATTTAATGATTAATTGTTCATCCCACAATTTCAAAAGTGTTGCACAAATCATTAGTAACACATAAATCAAGCATATTAAGTGCACAAACATATTTAGGAATTTAAAAAATCAAAATATAGCATCAAAATCACAAGCACATCTATGTGAGTTTTTCATTTACCAATTATAAAGGGAATGTGATCAAAATGGTAAAATTTTTCTTTCCCTTCCTAATTAAACTCAGTGAAAATTGTTGTTCATTAACCCATTAAGAAAGGAAATATGATGAAAATAGAACAATTTGTTGTTCTTTCCCTTCCTAATTAAAACCATGTGAAATTTTTTGGGGTCTTTGATCCACATAATTAGACTATGTGCACTTTTTTGTTCATTTACTCTCCTAATTAGGTTATGTGCAATTTGTTGTTCATTTATCCTCCTAATTAGGCTAGATGCAATTTGGTGTTCATTTTAAAAAAACAATTTAAAAATCTCATTTGTTTCATGTTTAAAACAATAAAGCTTGAAAGTATCACAATTTATAGTCCCAAGTGCATAGATCTTGTTTCTATACTTGAAAAACACATTGAAAAACACTAAATAAAAATCAAAATTTCATGTTCACTCCAGGTTCATCAAATGAAGGAGAGGAAAAAGAAGAAATATAATAATTATTGCATGCAAGGAAAACAAAACCTATAAAAGCATACAAAACAAATATTATCCTAACATAAGAGAAATTGAGACAAAGTGCATAAAAGAAATCAAATTAATTCAAACACTCCCTCAATTTGACTACCATGTTCTTTATTTATTGTCAAAATGTTGATATGGTGCTCCCATTATGAAAGGATGCACCTATAGCATGAAAACAATTTGGCATGATAAAAATAAGATTGAATGATGTGGTTGTAAAAATGAGAGAAAATGAGAGTCCAATTTATAGATTTTTGGAACTCAAATCGATGGACAAGATTGAAATCCAATCGACCATCAAGATTAAATGAGAGGACAAGTTAAGTGATTAAAAATTAGAAATTGCATTTCCAAGTGAATGAGGAAATGGAAATATGAGAGAGATAAGTGAAAAAAAATATTGGAAATATTTATTTTCAACACAAAATGTCATTTGCAAGTGGAGGACAAAATAGAAATATGATAGAGTTTAGTGAAAATAAATATTGGAAATATTTATTTTCAACAACAAATATCATTTTCAAGTGAAGGAGAGGATGAGTGATGAACAAGTTAAGTGGAGGACATAATGGAAGGAGGAAAGAGTTAAGTGGAAAAATAAATTAGTAAGTGGGAGTTAGAAGTGGAGAGGAAAGGGGAAGATGGAAGAGTTACAAGTGGAGACAAATTAGCATGAAAAAGAGATAAGTGGAGCTAGAAATGAGAGTAGAATTTAATAATTTAAAATTATTAATTCCCTCATAATTGTAAAATTAGACAATTAAATAGTGGGAAAAGGGAAAAGGGAGTAAATAAATAACATATTTATTTACCAAAGGAATAACATTTGGATAAGAGGGTGAAATAAATAAATATTTGCCCATAGAAAAAAGATTAAATAATTGATAAAATTATTTAATTGAAGATAAATGTATACGATATGATTAAATCAAAGGACGAAAATTAGAAACTAATTAAATAATTGTCAATATTTAATTAGTAGAAGAATGACACAATATTGGTGATCAAACACACAATATTGAAGACATGTTAAAAAAGGAGGTCATAGGTGTGAACCATTTTTGGGTGTTTACAACTGTATATGATGAAAACCTTCCTGTGTGGAACAAGCTAAAACATGCGAACATTAGTTGTAAATCAATCAATCTAATCTAAACATGTTCATAAAGCTTGCAACTACACAATGGCTTCCAACATAACCTTCGATGATCCAAATAAGTGCACCAAAGCCTTGTTGATTTTCTCTTAAAGAAGAATGTGGGTGTGCTCTCCCAACACAAAATACTAATCCCACTATTGACTACTTGCTTGAGGTGATTGATCCTACAATGTAAACTAATGGAATGATGAAGAACCCAAGAACATGTCTGAAGAACTTGTCTCAAGATTTTACCATTGATCCAAATAGAAATTCAAACTATTAAGCTAAAATGGAGTTCAATATTAATCTAAGAATCATTCACCATTAACCTAGCATGTGATTTATAGGTTCAACAATGAACTCATATTAAAAATCATGAAAATGAACTATGAAATCATAGAACAATCTAACATGATAACAATGCATAAAATGAGAGATGATTTGCAAGGAGTGAGGCCTCCTATTTATAGATTTTTGGTGTGAATTAGAGAGATTAAGTTAGGTGGAACCTATGTGGAATCCACATAGGAGCCACATAAGGGACACAAGGGAAAATGGACATGCCATGCAAAAACTCAACTTGTGGCATTTAAGGCTTGAGAGGCTCAATGTTTCTCACACGTGTGAGATACCTTGGGGAAAAGAGTGGGGGAAAATGTTGTAAGGGAATTTAAGGAAGTTGGGTGGCTTCCTTGGTATGAGTTGCTCACATGTGTGTGAGAAACTCATTAGCACTTAAAAAGTTAGGAATAACCTTTTTAGGATAATCAATTAGGATTAATTAGTGGATAGGCTTATTAGGATGAGAGTGGTGGGTGTAGACTAGGAATTTTAGGTGGGTTTAGGATTAATCTAAATTGGATTTAGACTAATCATAGCTTATTAAAATATTAGAATGTGGAGGGAATAAACAAATTAAAATCTATTTAAAAGGGAGATTTAATGGAGGGAATGTACTAAATAAATTTTAATACATTTAGAGTGATGTATTCAAATTAAATTTAAATACCATAGAATAAAGAATTAATTTAATTAAATGTATTTCATTAAATCAATAGATGAATATAATAAAAATAGTTAATTAACTAGAATTAACTATAATGCTAAGGGAATATTAATTAAAATAACATAAGTGTGCAGAGATAATTTTAGGTGTCTATAGTTTTTCCCTCTTTTACGTGGCATCAAGGACATGTTACAAGTAGTGGTTGTCACTGCACCAAAAGATCAACCTAAAGATCACCCTGTTAATGCTCGATACAACCACTAGACTTATAGAATCCACAAGAGGCTATTAAACCATGTTGTGAATACTTTGTGGGACCTTGAACCACTACCAACAATCCCCCTCCTAGAATCACTTGCGGTGGCTTGCATGATTCAAACCTATAACCAAGATCTGATACCACTGCTTACAAGTAGTGGTTGTCATTGCGCCAAAAAATTGACCTATTAATGCTCGATACAACCACTAGACTTATAAAATCCACATGAGGTTGTTAAACCATGTTGCAAATCCTTCAAGGGATGCTGACCCACTACCAATAAGATGATGTCATGTCAAAGAAAAAGGAAAAAAAGATTCCCCAGAGAGAATTTGGTGAGAGAGTGTGCTCCCATGCAAAATGGTGCAAAAAATAAATTTTGGGTAATTTTCTCCAAAGAGGCAGAGGGAGAGTAAAATTAGGAAAAAAAGAGAAAAGAGATATTTTGAATGAAAATATAGGGATTAGGAGAAAATAGGATAGGAAATGGGGTCTGGGAAAAAAAATGGGCCCTATGGGGACCTATAAATAGGCCTAGAGAGCCCTATAGAGAGTCATTTTCATCGCGTGATAAAGAAAACTCAGAACTTGGAAGACAAAGATGGAAAATGAGTGAGAGAAAAAAATAGTTTGGCAAGTGCATGAGGGTCTACCAGCAACTAGATGACATGAGATTATCGATGTGTCTCGAAGACCTCTCTTGTGTCTTTCATTTAATGTACTTTATGCATTAAATGTGCCTATACGATAGGCTAGGCGGTACAAAGGTGTCCGTTCATAGATGACGATTGGTCGATCATCATTTTTGTAGATGTTAATCAACAGAGCTTCATCGTAGATGTTGATCAATAGATCTTAGAGATGGGGATTGATGGATCATTTCCTTTGAGACGATGAATGGGGGGTTGACCAATTTAATCGGAGGCAAGATTAGCCAATCACTATCTCCATAGATTAGCCAATCCCTGTCTCCATAGATCAAACTATATGGATGTATAACATTCATATGGTTCATACGAATTCCTATTAGGTAAAATAGAAATTAAAAATATTAATCTAAATTGGTGTCTCCAGGTTTTGGGTTGACTGAAAAGGGTTTGACTAGAAAAATTAGTCTAGGAGGGTTTAGGGACTGACTTGAGGTTGACTAGGGACACGATGCCCCAGTCTGGACTGGGATAGTAGGAAAATTGGTTAGAATTGATTAACGGACATGAGTTGAATGGGATGAAGGAATAGGTACTTCCTTTCAGTTTGAGGGAGTGCTAGCTAGATACAATGGAGTTGCAAGATTAGTTGACTATCGCAGAGTGGGTATAGCTCACTATGTGAGGGCTACATCATCTACAAAAGTGGCCCAAGATTAGAGCACATAATGCATTCATGACTACCTTTATTGAGAGGTTTCATTCAGACACATCAAGTTTTCATCTGCCCAGGGAGAGGCCACCATTATGTTATTCGATATATGGCATACTCAAAGTCCTCCAACACACTCAATCTTCAAAAACTGTGACCAAGCACATGATTATGCTTGGCCTGGGGCTTGGTGTTACAAATAGGTATCAATGAATTCTATTACCCAAACTCTAGAATCTTAAAACACATTTCCTTAACTTGCATTCCCAAAGTGGCCATGGTTATCCACTAGTGAGATTTGAAGTTAGGGTAATTTATTTATGGAACCCTTATTCTGAACACGAATGAGTGTCAGATAGAGAATCTATCAACAACTCCTAAAAATGGTTTCTTAAAGATCCCACAATAGAATTTTTAGATATATATTTAAGAGGACCTTCCCACCATGTAGATATTCAAATCATTCAATGAAACATATGATTCCAAACACCATCAATTTTGCAGAATACAATATAAATCAGAAATTTATCTTTATTCTTTTACACCAAAAAAAAATACGCACATTCCTCCTCTCGATTGAATTTGATTTAATCAAGTATATTTAGGCTTCATCCAATGTACCCAATTTTTTTTCAAAAATTTTAGACCGTTGGAGAATTTGGAAAGCCGAAATGCTCAAATTGCAACTTTTCTTGCAAAGTTGCATTTTGCAACTTTTGCAATTTTACATCTTTTTGAGAAACTTTTTCTCCTAAGGATTTTTATGCATTCTAAGACAACTTATGGACCCCAAATGGATCCAAATGACAAAATAACACAAAAATACATAACCTAGACTAAAATTTGATCCTTTGACCAAGATTGACCAAGTGTCTTATTAGAGTTGCCTACTTGTCAATTGGTCTTACAAATGGATTTTATTACATTGTTTTGGATCCAATGATCCCTTAGGAACTTGAGGCCTATTAAATCTGATTTGATACATCTTGGGAGGGGTTCCCCTACACCATACTCCCTTGGATTTTGAAACTCAAGTTCCCACTTGAGAACAAATCCTGCAGTGTTGTTCCATGTTTGGTAATTGTTTGTTCAGCCATCCTGGTGACATCGAGGTCTGGTAGTCCCTTTGATTTGACTAAGTACTCCTTATATGTGTTCCTCCTAGTCTGTTTCACCACTTTGGAGTCCAAATTTTTTTCCAATTGTAGTGGTTGGCTAGGAGGAAGATCCTTAATCCATCCAACTTGTTCGCCATCATCATCATCCTGCAAAGAAGAGTTAGAACCTACATCACCCTTTAATGGAGTGAAACCACTAACATTAAAAAAAGGGAAAATAGAAACAGTAGGAGGTAGTTCTATCTTGTAGGCATTCTTCCCAAGTTTATGTAAGATTTTGCAAGGAACAATCTTTCTCGTCTGTAACTTAGTGTTTTTTTTCCTTTAGGAAATATGTCCTTGTTTAAATAAGCCCATACTTGATCTCCAACATTGAAACTAATGTGTCTCCTCTTCTAATATGCTTGTACTTTATATTCTTTTGTGTTAGACTTCAAAGTCTCTTTCACCTATTCATGAACATTTTGGATTAATTATGCTAAGTCCACAACTTGGGCACTGGTTTTGAAATCATTTGGAAAGTCCCTTAACTCCATCACCCCTCTAGAATGAATGCCATAGTTTATCTAAAAATGAGTTTTATGTGTGCTCTTTTTTATGGTATTTTTAAATGCAAACTCTTTCTATCCAGTAGAATTGAATCCCAAGATCACAAATGTTGTTTGGTTAGAAATAGATTTCCACGTGATTTATTGACCACCTCAGTCTTCCCATCTATTTGAGGATGGTTAGAAGAACTAAAGGAAAGGTTTGTTCCTAGCTTACTCCAAAGAGTCCTCCAAAAATGACCCTAAAACTTCACATCTCTCTAATAAATAATTGATAAGGTAATCCAAGTATTCTTACCACTTCTTTAAAGAATAATTTAGCAATATGGGATGCATCATTTGTGGTCTTTCAAGGGATAAAGTGTGGCATCTTGCTGAATCTATCTCTAATCACAAATATGCTATCAAATCCTTGCTTTATCCTAGGTAACCCCATAACAAATTCCATACTAACACTATCCCAAGGTTCTATTAGAATTGGCAAAGGTTGATAGAGTCCCTGATTTGTGTGAACTCTCTTAGCCCTCTGACATATTGTACAAGACTCAACAATTTTCATGTTACAAGTAGTCATTGTCATTGCACCAAAAGAAAGACGTGTCAATTCCCAATATAACCACTAGACTTATAGAAGACACAAGAGATTGTTAAACTATGTCATGAATCTTGTGAGGGACACTAGACCACTTCCAATAATCCACCTCCCAACATCACTCACCTTTGCCTACCTTATTCAAACCTGTGACCAGGGTCTAGTACCACTTGTTACAGGTAGTGGTTGTCATTGCACCAAAAGATTGACCTGGCAATGCTCAATACAACCACTAGACTTATAGAAGACAATTGAGGTTTTTAAACCATGTCATGAATCCCACAAGGGACGTTGGTTCACTATCTACACTTCCTAATGGTAGTTTTCATTCTATCCTAATGATAATGTCTTCTAACCAATTCAAGTGTTTTATCAATTCCAAAGTGACCCCCCATAGTTCCAAAATGCTTTTCTTTAATGATATTTACCCTCATTGGACATTTTGGGATACACAACTATCCCCCTTTGAAAAAGAACCCATTTTGAATCATGAAATCATAATATAATGTATGGTATGCATCCAAAAAAGTGGTACAAACATGATATAATTCACCAAAATCTGGATTACTTTTGTACAAGTCTTTAGGGCATCAATCCCTATGTTTTTTTATTTTCACTTATTGCACCAAATGGACTCTCCTGCTGAGGGTATCTACCATTTTTTTGTGTTAGGAATAAGGTGTCTCAACCTTGGATAATTCCTATTCTTATTATTTGTTTTGTAAAATGTATTTCTTGCAAATAATGTAATTAAGTGTGAGTGTACATGTCTAGTTGGCATGTTGATGTGTCACTCTGGCACTTGATGTGTCGACATCTCAAATTGTGTGTAAGGAGATCATGGCTGAAATGGTTATGACAGATTCCTATGACACGTAAGAGCTATTTTTAGAAGTTTCAATGATGGGTGAAGACATGCAATGACATGTGGCAACTGATATAGTTGAGTATTGTACACTCTTCCACAATCGTGGGGTTTAGGTTCCTATTTTCTTAGAGAATGGTAAAACCCTAATACGACTATCTTTGGAAGTTGCCCTAAAAAAGGAAAGCGCATGATATAAGCATTTTTTAGGGTTGTAGAATGATATAGGAAAAGAGTGTATTGTTGGTATGATCTGGTGCTACTGGATTTGTCTTTGAGTGTCGATTGTCTCCTGAAAGAACTTGCATTGCAAGTGTGTTGTAACTGTTGTGTTGAAGATATTACATTGTGCAGGTTTTGGAGTAGTGTGGTTTTTACCGAAAGGTTTTCCCCAAGGTAAATCATTGTGTCATTCTCTATTTTCTGTATGCATGGTATATGGCTGCAATATCTTTGTTAAAGTAGTTAACAAATCTGAAATTGTAAGGATTTAAAAGAATTTGCACAATACTTTCCTTTAGAGATTAGTGTAGGAAGTTGTTTTTGCACCTAAGTTTCCTTACAAGTGGTATCAGAGCCTGATCAAATTTTGATCCTAGTTGTTGGGTAGGGTTTTTTGAGCTAATCTCAAGTTGAGTGGGATCTTTTTGTGCAGAGCATTCTGAATCTTATTTGCAGATTGAGATGTAAAGTTCCTCATATAGTAGAATGGAGGTGGAGAAATTTAATGGCACTAATTTTGAGTTGTGGAAACTCAAGATGGAAGACATGCTTGAAGACCGCGATCTATCAGAGGCTACTTCACTTGATGTGAGACCTACAACAATATCTCAAGCGGATTGGGAGATCAAGGATTAGAAGGCTAAGGATCTCATTAGAATCTGTCTAGCAGATGTCATTCTTCTGAATGTTCTTAATGAGACTACTACAAATCCTTTGTGGAAATGGCTTGGGTCTGTGTATCAGGCCACATCTCTGGTGAATAAGTTTTTCTTGAGAAAGAAATTGTATTCTTTAAGAATGGAGGAAGGTGGATCCGTAACTAATCATCTCAACACATTCAATTTATTGATTGCACAGTTGGCATCATCTGGTGCCAAGATCGAGGAGGAGGATCGATGTATGACCTTGCTTTGTTCCTTGCCAGATTTGTGGGACCATCTTGTGATGGTTTTCAGAAGTAATGTAGTCACATTCCATATGGATGATGTGGTGTCTTCATTGCTATTTGAGGAGATGCAAAGAAAGACTTCAGATTTTTCTAAGGAAGCCCTTTCTATTAGCGGGAGATCCAATGACAAAGGAAAGCAGAATGACAATAAGTCAAAGAAGGGTAGATCCAAATCTCGTGGGAGTTCTAAGACTCCTAGAAATTCCAAGGTGAAATGTTGGAACTATGATAAATCTGGGCACTTCCGAAGGGACTGCAAAGAATTGAAGAAGAAGAAGAAAGGCTCAGATTCAGCTTTCAAAAAATCTCAAGAAGATAGAGATGATTTTATTGCAGCTTTGGAAGCCCATGCATCTAATGATGTGTCATTGGTAGACTCAGGTGCTTCTTTTCACATGACCTCTCATCAAAACTGGTTCTCAAAATATGAAGAGTTTGATGGTGGAAAGGTGTACTTGGGTGATGATTCTCACCTAAAGATAGTTGGATGTGGAA
>MU227982.1:4564901-4601782 GCA_018584345.1 Thuja plicata | reverse complement strand
GATCAAAATCAGATCATTGTGTTTATTTCAGAGTTGAAAATGATCGCCTTCTTATTGTTGCATTATATGTTGATGATATGTTGTTGTTTGGGAAGGGTAAGGGTATGATTTTTTATTTTAAATCTCATTTGTCAGCATAGTTTGAGATGAAAGACCTTGGGGTAGCAAGGTACATCTTGGGTATGGAAATCAGTAGAGATAGGTCTAACAGAAAACTTTGGTTGAGTCAGAGAAAGTATGTGAAGTCTGTGTTGGATAGGTTCAGCATGGCAGATTGTAGACCACTATGTGTTCCTATTTTAGTGGGAACAAAGTTATCTATAGATGATTGTCTAAAATCTCCTAGTGAGGTGGAGGACATGAGTAGAGTACCTTATGCTAGTGCAGTTGGAAGTCTTATGTATGCTATGGTATGTACTAGAACAGACATTGCCCAAGCAGTGGGAGTCCTGAGTTAGTTTATGGCTAACCCTGGATGGGTACATTCGGATGCAGTTAAGTGAGTATTCAGATATTTGAGGGGTACATCAGATTACTCCATATGTTACCATGGTAACTCTTCTGGATCTCCACATTCAATTTGTATTCATGGGTTTGTGGATTCAGATTGGGCAAGTGATATTAACAATAGGAGATCCACCAGTGCTTATGTGTTCACTATGTTTGGTGGTGACATCAGTTGGATGAGTAAGTGACAACTTGTGGTTGCTTTTTCCACTATAGAAGCTGAGTACATGGCTGCTACTCGTGCTTGTAAGGAAGCCATTTGGCTTAGGAGATTGTGTTATGATGTTGGTGTTGATGCAGAATAGATTACTATTTGGTGTGACAGTCAGAGCACTATTTTCCTTGCAAAGAATCCAAATTTCCATTCCATAACAAAGCACATTGATGTGCAGTTTCACTTTGTGAGGGATATGGTGGAAGATGGAAAGGTAAATTTGGAGAAGGTAGATACTGTGAAGAATGTTGCAGATGCATTAACGAAACCAATGGGCACTATGAATTTTAGATGTTGTTCGGAGTCTATGGGCCTTTTTCCCTATAGCGATTAGTTCCTATTATGTTCCTATTGCTCTTACAAGGTGTTCGACAAGTGGGAGAATGTTAGGAATAAGGTGTCTCAACCTTGGATAATTCCTATTCTTATTATTTGTTTTGTAAAATGTTTTTCTTGCAAATAATATAATTAAGTGTGAGTGTACATGTCTATTTGGCATGTTGATGTGTCACTCCACTTGATGTGTCAGCATCTTGAATTGTGTGTAAGGAGATCATGGCTGAAATGGTTATGACGGATTCCTATGACACGTAAGAGTTATTTCTAGAAGTTTCAATGATGGGTGAAGACATGCAATGACATGTGGCAACTGATATAGTTGAGTACTATACACTCTTCCATAATCGTGGGGTTTGGGTTCCTATTTTCTCAGAGAATGGTAAAACCCTAATACGGCTATCTTTGGAAGTTTCCCTAAAAAAAGGAAAGCGTGTGATATAAGCATTTTTTAGGGTTGCAGACTGATATAGGAAAAGAGTATATTGTTGGTATGATCTGGTGCTACTGGATTTGTCTTTGAGTGTCGATTATCTCCTGAAAGAACTTGCATTGCAAGTGTGTTGTAACCGTTGTGTTGAAGATAATACATTGTGCAGGTTTTGGAGTGCTGGGTTTTTTTACCGAAAGGTTTTCCCCAAGGTAAATCATTGTGTCATTCTCTTTTTTCTGTATGCATGGTATATGGCTGAAATATCTTTGTTAAAGTAGTTAACAAATCTAAAATTGTAAGGATTTAAAATAATTTGCACAATAATTTCCTTTAGAGATTTGTGTAGGAAGCTATTTTTGCACCTAAGTTTCCTTACATTTTGTGTACCCTTCTTATGTTTTATGGTGAATGTGTATTCCTACAACTGCTCAACCTATTTCATTTGTCTACAAGTAAGCTTATATTGGCCATTAAAGAAGCTTAATGCATGGTTGTATATAAAAACAATGAATTCCTTTGGAAAAAGATAATGCCTCCACTTCTTAAGTGCATATACCATTGCATAGAGTTCCAAATCATAGGTACTATACGTTTGTTTAGCCTCATTAATTTTTTTGGAGAAGAAGGCAATAGGCCCACCTTCCTGGCTAATGACAACACCAATAGCCAAATTACTTGCATTTGTATCTACTGTGAAAAGTTTGTTAAAATTATGATGGAGGTAGAGTATGGAGAATAGGGGCCAAAGGCACTCCCAGCTATCAAAACTAACTTACAGAACAAAATGAAAGAAAAAACAAAGAAAGTGAGAGAAGAAATAGAAAAACTTTATATTATTTCATCAAACTCATTACATGTCAAGCTATAAGTTCTTCTTAGTTTTGACAATATACATTCAGATGTTTTGCAGAATAATCTTTATACATGCAAGGTCATGGACCTGCCATCCAAATCTGCTAACACTTAATCTTCTATCCAAAAACTCCCCCTAATCTAAGAATAGAAAACCAAATATATACAAGAGTCCACCAAAGAGGTCAGCTCTCAAATCCTAAAGATACAACATAGGAAACAACAAAGACCTAGATTTAGGTCCACACACATTCCAATGAGAGATCCCACATTAATTACACTACATAAATTAAATGTTGAAGTCGGCCAGAACAAGATAAACAACTTGGTAAGAATGTAACCAAGAAACAAGAACAACTCACTAAGAATGTAACCAAGAAATAGAAAAAACTCGGTGAAAGAAAACATTGAGCAACCAACATTCATCGAGACCCATTGGTAAAGCAAGACAAAAACATGTAACCGATCAACAACAATTACTGAGCACTTTATCGAGTAGCCTCAAAACAAGATTAAGAACAAAAGAAAACATATTTTTGGTTGATCAGGACTGCCAAAGAACCCAATATGCTCCTACATAAGATGCCTGGGGTTAAAATAAATGATTCCCCAAATCATGTGTTAGGTCCAACTTGAATTGAATCCAACTTAGATCGATAAATCCAAGATGATTCCTCCAACGGTATGTTCTTCCATTTTATTAGATATTCCATGTATTCTTTTCCTCTTGTACTTCTGCCAACTCTCTATTTAAAAATATTCTCAACTTCCTCTATGTGTTTCTTATTATAAACACTTAGTACTGTCACTTCTTCATCATGTTCATGATATTCAAACATCTGAGATATTGAATATATGTTATATATCCATGTCATTAGGTAATTATACTTCATAAGCATTTCCACTGTCAAATCTTCTCAATATTTTGTAAGGACCAAATTTCTTCATCTTCAATTTTCCATATGTTTCAATAGGAAATTTTTCTTTCTTCAAATGAACCATAACTACATCACTAGCTTCAAAATTTTTATGTCTTCTTGATCTATCTGCACTATCCTTGTATTTCTGATTACTTTGCTCCAACTTATGTTTTACATTCTCATGCAATGTCTTCATGAACTCAACAAACTTTTCTGCTTCAACACTTCTTTTCTCTTCTCCATCAATGTCTCTCAAGTATGATATACCTCTTGGTTGTGTATCATGAACAATCTCAAAGGGTGTCTTTCTAGTACTTCTATTTACTAAACTTTTATATGCAAACTCTTCTTGTGCCAATATCAAATCCCAATTATTCGGTGTGTCTCTGACTAAGAATATTAATAAGTTACCCAAACTTTGAGTTTATACCTCTATTTTTTCATTAGTCTATAGATGAAATGTAGAACTATACTTCAACTCGGTGTCCAACTTCTTCTAGAGTGTTTTCCAAAAATAGCTGACAAACTTACTGTCACAGTCAGAGATGATACTCTTAAGTAATCCATGCAATCTATCAATCACCGTAAAGAAAATATCTGCTATATGTACTGCATCTGATGTTTTCTTACATGGTATGAAATGTGTCATCTTAGAAAATATATCCAAACCAAAAATATGGAATCATAACCTCTTGTTGTCCTTGATAAGCCAAGAATAAAATCCATGCTGATATTAGACCAAGGTTTCTCAGAAACAATGATCAGTGTATACAAACCAGTATTCTGACTTACTCCTTTTTCAACTTGACAAACTCCACAAATTTTCACAAACTTCTGAACATCCTTATACAATTAAGGCCAAAAATACCTTTCCTTAAGCAAATTCATTGTTTTATCAATACCAAAATGTCCATCCAAACCACTACTATATTTTTACTTTATCAGATTATTTCTCATTGATCCTCTTGGTCTTCACAACTGAATACCTTTGAAAAACATATCTTCTTTATTGAAATAGCCTTCATACTTACTTGGTTGATTTGGAATAGGTGCTCTGCACGTTATTCACTGCTCATAAAAATCAAGATCATTTTCATACAAATGCTTCATGTCATCAAAACCAAGAACCTCAATTCTCATTTCAGTCAACAAATATCTACTTCTACTCAATGCACCAACAACTCGGTTAGAAACTCCACTCTTATGTTTTATCAGAAATGTGAAACTTTGCAAATATTCTACCCATTTCATATGTCTCTAATTCAACTTATTCTGACTACCCAAATACTATAAATCCTTATGATCAGTATACAACACAAATTCACTCGGCATCAAATAATGTCTCCATTTCTTTAGAGCTTCAACAATAGCATAGAATTATTGATCATAGGCATAATATTTTCTTTTAGCATCAGTCAACTTTTCACTAAAGAAAGAAACAGGTTTACCTTCTTGAGTCAACACAGCTCCTATTTCACTTCCACTTGCATCACATTTAACTTGAAATACCTTATTTAAATCAGGTAAGGCTAACACAGGTAATTCAACAACCTTATGCTTAAAATTCCCAAAACTCTTAATAGCTCCATGTGTCCATTTGAATTCTCCTTTATCTCCTCTCATTGTCTTAGTCATAGCATTACAAATGGAATAGAATTTTATGATAAAATTCCTGTAAAAACTTTTCAATCCATGAAATGATCTTACCTCACTGACATTCTCAGGTGTAGGTCAACTAAGTATAGCTTCTACCTTCTACAGATCCATCTTCAAACCATCAACTAAAATCACAAAACCTAAATACACAAGTTCTTCTTTCATGAAGGAAGCCTTTTTTAGATTTATTAGCAACTTTTCTTCTTTCAATCTCTGCAATACTTGTCTTATATGCAACAAATGTTCTTCTCTAGTCTTACAAAATATAAAAATATCATCCAATTATATAGTCTCACATTTATTCAAGAATTTCTTCAAAACCTCATTCATTAACCTCATAAATGTACTCGGTGCATTAGTTAAACCAAAAGGCATAACCAACCACTTATACAAACCTTCTTTTGTCTTGAAAGTAGTCTTCCACTCATCACCTTCTCTAATTCTTATATGATGATATCCACTCTTCAATTAATTTTAGTAAAATATTTTTCTCCACTCAAATAGTCCATTATATCATCCATCCTTGGTATAGGAAACCTATAATTAACTGTGATCGTATTGATTTCTCTTGAATCAGTGCAAATTCATCATTCTCCATTCTTCTTAGGTGCCAATACAGCTGGTACTGCATATGGACTCAAACTTTCTCTGATTAAACCCTTGTTCAACATCTCATGAACTTGTTGGTTGAGTTCTTCATTCTCAGTTGGTGTCAACTGATGTGGTGCCTTGTTCGGTAAATTAGCTCTAGGAATCAGATCCATATAATGATTAATATCTCTCATCGGTGGAAAATCATAAGGTCCATTATTTGAAATGATCTCATTGCACTCAGTGAGAAATTCCTCAACTTCTATAGGAACTTCATCTTCTGTATTCTTACTTTCTTTGTTAGGATGCAAAGAATAACAAATATCATTTATTTTCAAATCCTTAACAAATTGTCTACCTTCCATCAAGCAAACTTTCACAGATGTACATATCTCACCAACAAATTCTTCAACCAAAGGTAACAAGATTTGTTTCTTACCATCAACCCAAATAGTATATCTATTCACTCTTCCATCATGTATAGGATGTCTATCATATTTCCAAGGTATACTCAATAGAATATGACAACAATCCATTGGCATAATATTACACGACCCCTTATCATAATAATTTCCAATTTTCAGATTTAAAAAACATTGTTCACTCACCATTAATGAATTCTCATCCTTGATCCATGAAATTTTTTAGGGCTTTGGATGCTTCACTCTTTTGAACTACAACTTTGTGACCATCTCCTCAGATTCCAGATTCTCTGAGCTTCCACTATCAACAATTACCTTCCAAAATTTGTCTGCAACTCTACATGTGGTCTTGAACGAACTTTTCCTGACATGATCTTGCTTATCTTTATTTCTCCAAAGTATCAATCTGATCATTAGATATCCTACCTTCTTAGGTTCATTCGGTGACTCTTCTTGTACTGAAGCATTTCTTCTACTACCTAATTTCTTGATTGCATGTGTACACTCAAAAGATCCTTGGAACCCTCTTCTGTTATAACCACATCGGGAGCAGTTGCCTCTTCCATGGAATGAACTTGCACACTTCCATTCTTTCTTTCCTTTGTCTTGATATGTGTCTGAATTAGCCTTGTCTTGTTCAGATGTACTATTTTCACCATGAGATCTACCTCTTCCTTTAGGGAATCTACCACCTCTGCCTCTTTGCCTCTGTTCATATCTTTTGTTCAATTTCTCCTTAGCTTTTAGGGAAAACTGATATGCCTCTTCAATGCTCTCCATCTTTATCAAGTTGATCTCATCCTTTATAGAACTTCTTAATCCATTTAGATACCTTTCTATTCTTTCCACTTCATCTCAACATGTCCAAATATTATGTCTAGTCTATAGAACTCCTTTGTGTAGTCTTTTACTAAGCTATCTTTCTTCTTCAAACTTTGTATTCTCCTTACTAGGTTGATCTAGTAATCACAAGGTAGAAAATTTCCTTTCAATTTTTTTAGCATCTTGTCCCATACCTTGATCTTGTATTTTCCTTTCTTCTTCTAATCTAATTGTATATGTTCCCACCATAAGGATGCGTGACCTTTTAACTTTGTACTTGCAATCTTTAATTTCTTCTCCTCTAATATATTCTCATACTCAAAGTATTTTTCCATCTCATTTATCCATTCTATCAGTTCATTAGAATCCAACTTTCTACTATACTTAGGAGGATTAAACTGAAGCATGGACTTCAAACTTGTCAAAGCTTGTAGGAATCTCTCTTCTTCGTGATCCATCATAGGTACAGGTGCAACTTCTCCTTGCACTTCTTCCAATTCATCATCACTAACATCTTCAATATGTCTTCCTTTGTACTGGGCCGTCTCAACAACTTTAAATCTTGCAACCATCTGCTTTAACATATAAGCTAGACCTGGATCTGCATTTCCTCTCCCAAGAACCATCTTCAAACCCTCTACAATTGTAGTTTAAATTGCAATATTCTAGCCCACAACAATATCAACCATTAGGTTAGGGATTACAAGAAGGAATATAGATCTCACCTTCACTCTGATACCACCTGACACAAGTAGGGTATGGATAACAAGGGACCAAGGCACTCCTACCTATCCAAACCAACTTGCAGAACAACACGGAAGCAACAACATAGAAAGGGAGAGAAGAAATAGAAAACTTTATATTATTTCATCAAACTCATTATATGTCAGGCTATAAGGCCTTCCCATTTTTGGCCATATACATTCATATGTTTTACAAAATAATCTTCATACATGCAAGGTCACAGACCTGCCATCCAAATCTGCTAACAGTTAATCTTCTATCCAAAAACTCCCCCCTAATATAAGAATAGAAAACCAAATATATATAAGAGTCCACCAAAGAGGTTAGCACTAAGATCCTAAAGATAAAACATAGGAAATAAAAAAGACCTAGATTTAGGTCCACACACATCCCAATGAGATATCCCACATTAATTACACTACAAAAATTAAATGCAGAAGTCGGCCAGAACAAGATAAACAACTCGGTACAAATGTAACCGAGTAACATGAACAGATCGGTAAGAATGCAACCGATCAACATAAATAACTTGGTGAAAGAAACCACCAAGAAACCAACATTCACCAAGACCCATCGGTAATGAAAGATAGAACAAGTAACTGAGCAATAACAGTTACCGAGCAACCTCCAAACAAGCTAAAGAAAAAAATGATAACATATTTTTTGTTGATCAAGATTTCCAAATAACCCAAGATGCTCCTACATCAAATTAGGATGTGTGAGGATGGGAAATTGAGCCACTCTACCTTTGAGGTATTCAAATTCTTCTTCTTCCCTAGTTTTCCATTTGAACATCACTTTCCTTCCTCCTTTGATGGTGTCAAGCAGTGGTGAAAATATATGACATATGACTGAAATTATTAATGAATTTATTCTAAAATGTTGCTAACCCATGGAAGATCCTCACCTCACCTTATGTCTTTAGTGTTGGCCAATTTAAGATAGAATCCACCTTCTCTATATCCATTTTTAAAGTACCCTTGGAGATTACAAAACCCAAATAGGTTAGTTCTTGTTGCATAAAAACATTTTTTAAATTTATTAATAAATTATGTTCATGGAGCCTTTTGAGGACTTGACTAAGATGTTCCAAATGTTCTGCTTTGGACTTTCTAAAAATAAGTATGTCGTCCAATTATACAACAACCATTTTTCCAATGAATTCATGGATTACTTCATTCATCAATCAAAAAAATATACTCGGTGCATTTCTAAGACCAAATGGCATAACAAGCCATTCATATAACCCCTGTGTGATTTTAAAAGCAATCTACCACTCATCTCCTGGCCTTATCCTAAATTGTTGATAGCCTAATTTAAGGTCTATCCTAGAAAGTAGCATGCACCCCCTTATTAGGAAGTGGATGGGAAATTGAGAAACACTACCTTTGAGGTATTGAAATGCTTCTTCTGCCTTGGTTGTCCATTCAAACATCTTTTTCCTTCCTCCTTTGATGGGGTCAAGCAGTGGTGAACATATATGATATATGACTGAAATTGTTAATGAATTTCCTATAAAATGTTGCTAACCCATAGAAGATCCTCACCTCACCTGATGTCTTTGGTGTTGGACAATTTAAGATAACATCCACCTTCTCTGGATCCATCTTTAAAGTACCCTTGGAGATCACAAAACCCAAATAGGTTAGTTCTTGTTGCATAAAAACATTTTTAAAATTTACTAATAAATTATGTTCATGGAGCCTTTTGAGGACTTGAACAAGATGTTCCAAATGTTCTGCTTTGGACTTTCTGAAAAAAAGTATGTCATCCAATTTTTCCAATGAAGTCTTGGATTAGTTCATTCATCAATATCATAAATGTATTTGGTGCATTGATAAGACCAAATGGCACAACAAGTCATTAATATAACTCCTATGTGGCTTTAAAAGTAGTCTTCCACTCATCTCCTAGCCTTATCCTAAATTGGTGATAGCCTAATTGAGGATCTATCCTGGAATTGTAGCATCCACCCCCTAATTGGTCCAAGAAGTCTTCAATCCTTGGAATAGGAAAATTGTATTTGATTGTGATTTTTTCACTACCTTATAATCAGTGCATAGCCTCTATTTTCCTTCTTTCTTAGGATCTAATATACTTGGTACTGCACATGGGCTTAGGATCTTTTGAATTATCCTTTTTTCTAACAAATCTTGTACTTGTTTGTGTAATCACCTAAAAATGGTCACATAAACCCTAGACCCCCAACCTCAGCAATTAATCAAGAAACCCTAATCTTGATTATTCTAAGTCCTAAATCAAACAGGCAATTCATCAAATCAAACTGATCTGACCTAAACCCTAGTTCCTAATCAATCATTTGTTTTTTGTTTTAGGAATGACAATGATGTCAGGAAACTATGCTCTCACCCTTTTGGGATGATCAAAAATCTAGAAACATTATTGTCACTTTCTCATTCTGCTTGAAGTGTCTTTTAGTTTTGTAAATCCTAGGAATTGCATGGATGTATCCTCTCCCATCGCCTTCACAGACCTTGGGTGAAAGAGAAATCCATACAAATACTTTAGTGTGGCTACCTCCTGAGTGCTTTAACAGAGCTGGTGAGAGTGGATTTCCCAACTAGTAACAGGCTAAAGCCAAGCCCTTCCGAACCGGTATACAAAAAATGCCATTGTGATTAATCTCATAGTGGACATGTGTGAATTCATTGTGGCAAGCAAAATCTCCTTTAGTACCCTAGTGGTGCGTTAAAGTCCCTACATTGTTAAGGTGAAAGCCTTTATTTGAAAGGATTGGGAGAGCCCCCTTAATTGGGAAAATGACTTGATCACAACCACCTGAACAGATGTCCTTACTATAAAATTTGTTCTAGTATCCAAAATCCCTCTATCTATTGGCACGAAAGGTCAGAGACTGACTAAGATGTCCCACACTTTCACGGCTCTTATTAGAGACAATGGTCCCTTGGGAAGTGATTACCCTTGGGATTCGAATCTTGGTGTGCCTGAGAAGTGAGTGCACATGTAAGGAGGAGCCTGTGCCTCCAAGATTCTAAGTTGTCCACTATGAGTAGATGTGGCTGAACTTTGGTCCAAGTGGGAACTCAATAGATATTGCCTTGGCTATCCTAGGATTGTTGTGTCTGTTATTTTAATTTTACAACAAACAATTTGCATGATGTGTCTTGCATGAGTGTTCATTGAAACAACAACAAAAAATTTGCATGATGTGTCTTGCATGAGTGTTCATTGAAACAACAACAACAATAGTCAAACAATCCAAAAAACTGTTCACTTTGGATACCGGTCTATCTTGTCTCATTTAAAACTTCAACAACCCTATCAAAACTCTGTCAAAATTCTATTGAATTAGTTTCAAAAACTTGTCAAAACTTTGTCTTCCATCAGTCTATGCTACTACATTCAGTCTATTTTGAAATTTACGTTGTCATAAAGATTTTGTTAGTTCACATTGCAACTACAATCTGTTGTTAGTCCAACCT
Organism: Thuja plicata; assembly: GCA_018584345.1. NCBI lineage: Eukaryota > Viridiplantae > Streptophyta > Pinopsida > Cupressales > Cupressaceae > Thuja > Thuja plicata. The sequence continues at coordinate 4,590,821 of MU227982.1, read as the reverse complement.
ATCACTGTCTTGAAATCTGATGTCATTACGCTTGTCCAATTGACCGAGTCCTTTGTTCAAACTTATCATCTTTGTCTGCGCTATCCTTATTCTAGGTTGTGAGAGCAGGTTTGTTAACCTTGACTCAAGATCAGAGTCTTTGCTATCTCCATCCTCAGTTGGACATTTATCTTTTGGTCTCTTTGGTCTTGGACTTAGACAACACTTTAGATTTCACCACGGTGTCAGTCAGACGAATCAACTTATCTTATGCATGTGCGAACTAGAATTCATTTTAGAGAATTTCACGAAGAAGACAACCAGGGATTCCCATTCAAAGACAACTCCTTGTTTGAAGAGAACCCTCTCTTTGAGGGAGATTCTCAAATTCCTCCTAGATCACAATCTTCAGAGGACAAGTTACCTATTCCTAAGATGTCAGAAGAAAGACAAGGTAGAGGCAGGTCTCAATGAAGAGACCTCTCTAATGGTACCAACCATCACACTAGTCAACATTCCTTGAGTCCATCAGACCCTGGTGAGGAAGAGATTGATGAATGTCTCTAGGATAAGAGGTTTGTAAAACTTATGAAAACAATCCTAAATCAAGATAAGGAACAATACTTCCTCGACCTAGCAGAACAAGGCGCTCAACTTCCACCTCACTTCAAAGCTGAGGATATCATTGCTAGGGAAGAAGAAACTCCCATGACGCTCATAACTAAACAAAAGAAAGCTATGCAAATGGAATTACAAAAACTCCAAAAGTAAAAGGAAACACCCAACACAAGGTTTTCTTTAAACACAATCTATCCTTTTCCTTTTGACAGAGATTTGTACTTGCCTTCATTCCTGCGCAGGGTTGAAATTCCATGGTTTGATAAGTACAACGATCACTCTGATCCACAAGATCACATCTGAGAATTATGTGCTCTTTGTACAGAATTTATGCATGACGAGACATATCTTATGTGTCTCTTTCCTTGGAGTTTGAGTGGCCAAGCTATGGAGTGGTTCTCAAAGTTACCCACTAGTATAAAAACTTTCGATGAGCTAATAAATTTGTTCTTGCAATAGTACTCTTATAATATCCAACATCTTGTGACGATGATTGACTTATGTAACACGAAGAAAAACATAGGAGAACCCTTTCTGACCTTTCTTCAACGATGGAGAAAGATGTTTTCTAGATATCCACGCATCGTGCCTGAATCTGAAAAGATGTATATTTTTGCTAGTGTTATGATTCTAAAACTAAAATACCCTCTTCAGATGCAATGTCCACCCTCTTTCGATAAAATGGTGGAAAATGTGATGAAAATAGAAGATGTGCTTGTTAAAAAGGGTGACATTACCCTCTACAAAGAAAACAAGTTTGGTTCCAGTTCCAAAGACAAATCTAAATATTGGAACAAAAACAAGCATGTGGTAAATGATGGAGTAGTCAATTACTCTGCTCCCCAGTCAAAACCAGCAGTCTTTAATTTGACAAGTGGTTCCAAGGCCCTAAAAACTGCTGAAAATGCTACTAAATCATCATCTTCTAAAGGGACCAGCAGTTTTTTGAAAGACAAACCATGGATTAAATGTAAATGAGACTTTGACTCCTTAGGTGAGTCTTATGAATATGCACTTAAAACACTACTAGAAAACAAGCTTCTCACATTGATAGATAACTCCAAACCATATGATCTAGAAATCAAACCTAATTGGTGGAGAGACAACGATTTCTATCAATTCCATAGAAACAAAGGATACACGATAGAAAATTGCATGAGGCTCAAACATGAGATCCAATATCTCATTGATAACGAAATAATTGTGGTTGATAATCACAACAAGAATGCTAATCATAAGGCATTCAAAGATCCTTTCCTGGACCATCACAAAGGAGAAAATTCTAAGAAAGGAACTCAAATCAATCACACTTATTCTAATGATGACTACAATGGCATCAACATGCTTGAGCTTTCTCATTCTGAATATTGCAATGTCATCATCGTCAAGCAGAAAGAGAAAGAGTGTTGATTGGCCAACGCAGTGACTCAAGCGCAAGAAAAAGTCACCTTGGGGGTTCTGGATCTTCAAACCCTTCATCGAATTCCAATAAACCACCGGTATCCAAATCCTGGGTACCTCTTAGAAAACAAACTTCTGTGGGTACCTCTAAAGTCTCACAATCCAAACAACTAACTTCGTCCAATATTCTGGACTATAGCATTGTCGAGCAATCGCAAAGAACCTCTACCCAAATTTCAATCTTTGAATTGCTCAAACTCTCTCCATCTCATAGAGAGGTCCTGGATAAATCACTATCAACTACCAATGTCCCTAAGGACTTGGATCTAGATCAGTTTCAATCCATGGTGGGTCACTCGACCTCGCCACATTACCTATCATTCTCAAAAGAAGATGACAACTCTTTAAGTCATCGACACAATCTCCCCTTGCATGTCGAAGTCTTGATCCATAAACACCATTTCAGATGAGTCTTGATAGATGGAGGCACAGGGTTGAATACATGCACATATAGGTTAATCGAGAAACTAGGCTTTTCAAAGAATGCCATTGATCCTAAAAATAAAATCACTATCAAGGCGTATGATGAACAAGAAAGATCTTCTAAAGGTTTCGTAACTTTACCAATCTGAATAGGTCCTGTTGAGAGGGATGCTACCTTCCAAGTTCTGGATCTCCCACTCGCCTACAAAATTCTATTGGGAAGACCCTAGATCCATGAGATGTAGGCAGTGCCATCAATGTTCCATCAATGCATCAAATTCCCATTCAATGGGGTAGAAGTTACTGTTCCTGCTGACACTAGTTATGTCTATAATGCATTAAGACAAGCAGCAGATACCCTTGTCCCACACAATAGTGAGGCATCCGACTCTAAATCAGATACAAATTTACTGAAATAAATGGAAAAGAAACTCAAGATAAAGGACACAGGTATGGGTGGATACACAGTGGAACTCGTACTGTCACTCACATCTCTTCCCAGATCACCTAGGTCTTATGGAAAACCGTTAGAAGAGATGAAACCAACAACACCACAAGAAATCTATGATGAGACCTTTGTTAAAGCCAACACACCATTAGAAGATGAATAGCAGGAAAGAGTCACTCTAGCTTGGTTATATAAAGAACCTAAAGATACTGAAGTTGAACAATGTGTAATACCCCCAGAAAAAATTGGTGTGGGGTATAAGGTGGCTTGTAAAATGGGTTATTCAGGTAAAGGACCCATTGGACCTAATCAAAATGGTCTTAAAGAACCTATCTCTGCTGACTACAGATGACCTAGAGACACAACTGGTCTAGGGTTCTTATCCAAGAAAGAAAAAAGAGTGAAGAACCGCCTAGATAAAGGAAAAGGACATCAGGTTCTGGAAGAACAGAACACAAAAGTAGAAAGAACTGACACACCCACTGGAAACTAGGATGATTCAGATGATTCTAATGCAGAGGATGTGTATCCTTTTCCCATTCCTCACAATATTTTGGCTTTTCTATTTGTTGAAGATACAGCCCAGGTCAATGCTACTGAAGAGCATGTTCTAGAGGAATCATCAATGACTTTTGATTAGTCATAAATTACTGAATCTGAACAAGATCTGGATAAAGAAGAAAGGACTCTAACCATAGTAGAGTTTTTAGGTAGAACTCATCCAAACTGGGGGTAAAGAGTGGATTTCACTCATGTCCTTGATATGAAACCTAATGATGAAACAGACTCCCATGAATACGAGTTTGACAGTCTTTTAGAGGGCACTTTAGACATAAAGATGGAGACCACGCATGAAGTAGGTAAAGGCTTGGACATTAGGTTGGATGAATTAGTCCCTCCTATTTCTGACATGGGCTTCAATGATGCCATTAGGTCTCTTTTTGATTCATACACATCTATACAAGGTTCAGGTCTAGGAATTTACTTAACAATCGATGTCTACAATGAACATACCATGAATGCCCTCAAACCCATTGAACCTTTGCCGCTAATGCATCCTGAACTCATTGATTGGTCCTTACAAGGACAACCTACTAAAATGCCTACATTTCCCAATGACTATGCTTTAGCCTGCTATCTTAACGCCATTGAACCTGTCACTTCTTCCACTAGTGAACCTAGTGTGAGTATGACTGAAGCAGACATCAAGTATCTCAGTTATAAGATAAAAATGAGAAAAAGAAAAGGGTTTGAAGGTGAAAAGCACATTGTGGCAGTTTCAGAACCCAAAATAATAAAAAGAAAAGACGCATCCAAAGGTGAAAACCTCTCTGAGGTGCCTGAGGATGGGATTCTTGATGTCTTGCCTAGTCATTTACAAGAACAATCACCAGTGCTCATAGAGCCAACTCAACCAGTGAATATTGGTACAGAGGAACATCCACACATCATTCATGTAGCTAAATCTTTGTCGGCAACAGATCTCAAGGAATTCACAGAATTATTTAAAGAAAAGAAGATAAACTTTGCATGGACATACTCAGATATGCCTGGTTTAGATCTAGACCTTATCATGCATCATCTCTCAATAGCTCTTGGAGTAAAACTAGTAAACAAAAACTTAGAAAAATGTACCCTCATGTTGCATTACTTATCAAGGATGAACTGGAAAAGTTACTCAAAGTTGGATTCATCCGAGCTATTGACTATGTAAAATGGATATCCAACATCATACTGATATCAAAGCTAGACAAATCTATCAGAGTCTACACTGATTTTAGGGATTTCAACAAAGCATGTCCAAAGGATGACTTTCCTTTGCCTTACATTGACATGATTGTGGATATGACTGCTGGGTATGAAATGTATTCACTCATGGACGGTTTCTTGGGGTACAACCAAATCAAGATTGCTACAGAGGATCAAGAAAAGATTGCCTTCACATGTGCCTGGGGAACGTTCTGTTGGAATGTCATGCCTTTTGGTTTGAAAAATGCAGGAGCTACCTATCAAAGAGAAGTAACAACTATCTTCCACGATATGATGCACAAAACCATGGAAGACTATGTGGATGATACCCTGGCTAAATCAAATAAATGACCCCTGCACCTACAAGATTTAGGCCCAATCATGGATAGAATGGAAAATTTTAAATTACAGTTGAATCCTAAGAAATGTGCATTCAGTGTTACCTCTGGCAAGTTGTTTGGTTACATTATCTCAGCTAAAGGCATAGAAGTCAATCCTAAAAAGGTGCGAGCGATACTAGAAATGTCACCTTCCAAGAATATAAGCCAAATCAGAACACTCCAAGGGAGAATCCAGTCTATCAGAAGGTTCATCTCACAGTTGGTTGATAGAGCACAACCATTTACCAAGAATCTGCGCAAGGGCATTACTTATCAATGAAGTGAAGAATGTGACAAGATTTTCACTCAAATCAAAACATACCTGGCGAACCCACCAGTACTCATGCCACCTCAACAAGGAAAACCATTGATTTTGTACATTTTAGCTACCTCAACGTCACTGGGGGCACTGCTAGCGCAAGAAGATGAAGACAAGAAAGAACGTGATATATACTATATCAGTAGAACATTGGTTTCCTATGAGATGAATTACTCTATGATTGAGAAAGCATGCCTGGCAGTAGTCTTTGCATCTCAGAAATTACGTCACTACATGTTGGCTCACTCAGTCAAACTGGCGGCTAACATTGACCCTTTGAAGTATCTCCTAGGTAAAGCTACCCTCACTAGAAGATTGGCTAAGTGGGTTATGCTTCTTAGTGAATTTGACATAGAATATATTGAGCATAAAGCAATCAAAGGGAAAGAAATCACAGATCAAATGGCTGATGCTCCAGTACACGACAATGAACCAATCAATGTTGAGTTCCCAGATGGATCTATTTTGCACATCACTCACAGATCCTGGAAAATGTTCTTTGATGGATCATTCACGCAACAAGGTTCAGATGCAGGGATTTTGTTTCTGACTCCTCAAAACTATTCCATTCCAAAGGCGTACAAGCTCATGTTTCCTTGTACAAACAACATAGCAGAATATGAAGCACTGGTAAATGAAATCAAACTGGCTCTTGAATGGAATTTTTCTGAGTTACATGTCCATGGTGACTCTCAACTTGTAATCAACCAAATCAATGATGTATACCAAATTAAGGATGAGAAACTCATGCCTTATAAATGAATGGTTGATGACTTTAAGAAATATTTCACTTACATCACATTTCAACAAGTCCCAAGGGTATAGAATAGAGCAGCTGATGCCATGGCTACATTAGCATCCTCACAACAAGAGGATGACTTCCGTTATGAGTTCCTGGTGGAAGAAATCCATTTCCCTTCCTACAACTCCCCTGACTCCCAAATGGTCTGGTCAGTCATTGAACAGGAATCCTCCCATTATCACCATGTTTACTCTTACCTGCACCATCAGATCATTCCTGATGGACTAACCAAAAATGAAAAATGACACCTCATCCACAATGCCTCACAGTATGTTCTTGCGGCCAATAATTTGTATAGGCAAGGATTAGATAGTACTTTGCTTAGGTGTCTAGAAAAAGAAGAGTCTAAACATGCATTTTCTGAAGTCCATGAAGGAATTTGTGGTTCTCATTCTAACGGTCTAACTCTGGCCCGAGAACTGCTTAGAGTAGGGTATTATTGGCCAGACATAGAGAAAGAAGCTATCAGGTTTTCCAAAACTTGTAAGAAATGTCAACTACATGGAAATCTTATACACGCTCCACCAAGGGAGCTCATTCCTTTTGTAACACACTGGCCCTTTCAATAATGGGCATTTGATCTAATCGGGCAGATTTACCCCTCATCTTCTAATGGACACAAGTTCATTATCACAGCTACTGAGTATTTTACCAAGTGGGTTGAGGCGGTCCCACTCATTAAAGCGACTGGACAGCAGGTCTCACAGTTCATTTTGAACTACATCATTTGTCGCTATGGAATACCTTCCTCCATCATCACTGACAATGGAGGTCACTTTAAGAACAACATTATGGACGAGTTGTGTGAAAAATTCAAAATAACACAACACTGTTCTTCAATCTATTACCCACAAGGTAATGGGCAAGCTGAGACCTCAAATAAGAATTTTTTGAAAATATTACATCATATAGTTAACAAGTCTGGAAGGGATTGGCACTTGCAGATCAATCATGCATTATGGGTTTACAAAATGAGCATCAGAACACATATAGGAGAAACCCCATTTGCACTGATATATGGGGCAAAAGCAGTCTTACCCCTAGAGGTAGAAATCCCATCTCTTAGGGTTTCTTTGTGTAGACTTGTACCAGATGAAGAGTACTAAGTTTTGAGACTCCAAGAACTAGATCTATTGGACGAACGTCGAAAAGTGGCCTTTGATCACCTCAGAATTTATTAGAAAAGAATGTCAAGAGGATACAACAAGAAAGTCAGACCTAGAGAACTTTAGGTGGGAGACCTTGTGTTGAGAGAAAATCCCCATAATTAGTCACATAGAGAGCAGAAGGGGAAGTTTGAACCCAACTAGATGGGTCCTTATATCATTACTGCAGCATTGGACTCCGAAGCCTATCGACTCTCCACACCTGAAGGAGATCCTCTTTGAGAGCCCATCAACACTCTCTATCTGAAGAATTTCTACACCTAAGGCATGCTCGGTGATCCGCACCATGTACATAGTAATGTCTTGAAAAAAAATCTTAAAATTGGAAAAAGTCCTGAAAAAATGATCATCTTGGTGAAAATCTAGCAATAGGCGCCTTGATATATCAATAAAAAAAAATCAAAAAATGGAAAAATAAAAAAAAATTGAAAAAGAAGAAAAAAGTGCCTTGGTGAAAACCTGGTAAGCAGGTGTCATGGTAGGTGAAAACCTGGTAAATAGGCGCCTCTTGTACTCAGCACTCCATCTATCAATACTTAGTCCTGGCAATATTTTTCTTCTGTTTGTCCATATCTTTCAGTCACTTTCATGACACTGGTTCTTCTGAGAACCCTCCTGGCTTGAAACCCATCCAGATTCATAACATAGGGGCAATCAAATTAGATTCATCCTCGCAGCATGAGTCAAGTCAGTTATCATTGTTTTCTACTAGGGGCATGGGTCCCCAATTTGATCACATCTTTGGTTTACACCAGAGTCAGTAATCTTGTCATTTCTGAAGGATAACTCGCTACTGACACAAACAGGTGTTTCTCAACACCACAATCAATAGTATTTATTAACACTATCTTTGGATACATCTGTGTTTCTTAACATACATTGGATATCACAAACGTAAACAACAGATCGATAGCAATCAAATACAAAGCACTCACAAGCACAACGGTGTTTCAGAACACCTCATTCCTATACACATTCAAAAACTTTGAACTGGCTGAAGTATGCTGAACTTTTATCTGTATACTGTCTATTTTCATTGATTTCGTTAATCTTTTCTTTGTCTACTACTTTTTGGTGTGGTCCCGATGATCTAGTAACGTCAATTAAACTGGGTGTATGTGGTAAGAGCTCCTGCATTAAGGCAGAAAATCCTTACATCCCTCGATCCTCTTTATTTGTATGCCAAGGTGAGGTCGGTACTATCTCCTTGTTTGTTATTTATTTGTTTGTTTACACAATCGCACACTCATGGTTATCTTGGCTTTGAATGCCTCGATACTTGTGTGCTCTTGCACTATCAAAACTGGAAACAATGTTCAGGTCATCTCAGCTGTTGTGCCTCGATGCTTACATTAGTTTCCCATATCTTATCCGATGAAAGTCATATTCATATTCTTATGGTCGTAGTGGCACCAGTAAGGATTGTATCCACTCTGATGTTCCAAAAATGCTCAATGATAAAAAATTTCAATGCTAAAGCTCGGTGACTACACCTTAGGTTGCATTCATGTTAGTCTTGCATCTGCATCTGCATCTACATAGTGATGAAATCAGCATAATAATTGTATCTCTATCCAATGTGAAGGACCTGAGATTCTAATCGATCAATCTTCTCATCATCAAGTGGTCATGACACCGCTTGCTAAATCAACTGTCCTAATTCTATTTTCAGGATCGAAATCAAAATCTAAATTTCACCACTTGCACAACCAATAGAAATCTCTCATGCTTTTCTTCTAATCAATCCATGTATCTTAATTTTGGTCAATCTCATTCCAACATGACCTCTCATCACGTACATATTTTGTCTTAACCACATTCAACCTCTTTCTAATCAGATCAATTTCTTCCTAAATTGTCTAATCAATCAAATTGCTTCTCCTCACTGGAGCACCTAGCCATATTTTGATTTCTCTCTTGAGGGGGCAGGATTAGGACATCAACATTCTAGTGATCACATCCTCATTCAAAACCCCATCACTTGGGGCATCTCAGCTTCATCGCATCAAATCAAGTTGAGATCATCTTAAATCAAAGGCAATCTAATCAATGGTCTTATACAGTGATGGATATACTCGAAACCAGACAAGATCGGTCTTATACGGGTTATTCATTATTGAAACCAGATGCATTGATAAAATTGGCTTCATCGCTTCAAATCAATTCAATTTTCTTGCTAATCAAATCTCTTAATGGTAATTAGTTTCATCACTTCAAATCAAACTATTTATTCATTCAAACCAATCAAAAGTTTTAAGAGTTCCTGACAAATGTTCAGTTTCATCGCTTCAAATCAAACTGAGCATTCTGTTTTATATATTTTGATCGATCTTCATCCAATCAAACTCAGATTCGATTACCTCTTCTAAAGAATGGTTTCATCGCTTCAAATCAAACTATTCTTGATCTCATCAGTAACAGTTCTTTGAATCAATGCGCTAATTGCACATCAATTCAAAGAGGGGAAAATGTAATCACCTAAAAATGGTCACATAAACCCTAGACCCTAATCTCAACAATTAATCAAGAAACCTTGATCTTGATTATTCTAAGTCCTAAATCAAACAGGCAATTCATCAAATCAAACTGATCTGACCTAAACCCTAGGCCCTAATCGATCATCTTACTTGATTAATTAATTAATTCCTAAAAACACATTACATTGGCAAATAAACTTTATACTATTATTTAATTGATATTATGACATATTAATTAAATAAAAATTACAAAATTGTCAATTAAATAAAAAAAGGAATTAAATTAATTATAATCATAAATGTGCATTCAAAATCAATTTAATTATTAAAAATGCATATGACATCATCAAATTCAGTTGACTGATTATCAAAATGGAAACAATCTAGTTCCACTCAGTTAACTGATTCTCATCTATTTATCATTTTGGAAACATTTCAGTTAACTGTAAACTGATTTTGGAAGTTTCCAAAATAACTGATCAGTCAGTTCAGTCAACTAACTCTCTCGACCAATCGAATCACTTGCACATGGATTGTGCTTCTTCAATCGAATCTAAGCCACTCTTTTTGTTTGATCTCGACCGTCGATTCGAGAGATATTTCTATAAAAGAGAAACTCTATTCCCTCACAAAGGATCCTAACTTTTTATCTAATGTTATTATGCTGCATTTTTCGTCTTAGCTTCTTGTATTCTTAGCATTTATTTAATATTTGTTGTTTATTACTGTCAAGCAAATAAATCTAATTTAGAGCACACTTTATTTTGGGTTTAAAACTGAATATCTCATACTTTCAATTTGGTGCTCTAAAACTGAATCCTAACTAGCTTGAATTAATAGCAATCTGTATTTGCATTTGCATTTAGATTAATCAACATTTTACTTTCAGCATATAGCTTTTAAATCCTTCGTTTAGGTTAGTGTGTAGTCACTGAGCTTGCAATGATCTGAGAGAAAGCTCATACTCTTGCCTTCTAGAAGGCAACAGGTCGATTCATTCACACATGCAAGATGAATAAATCTATATTCATTTATGTATGTGATTGAAGAGAAATGACCATGTTGAAGTGTACTGCTAAATCAGAGGCCCACATTTAGCTAGCATAGTTTGGTTACTTCTCCAACCTAATAAAGGGTGGTTTTATAAGCTAGCTTGTTTGGTAATGAAGCACCAGGGATATAATCAATGTGGTGAAAATTTTCCCTTAGAGGAGGTAGGGTATCTGTAAGTCTACCTTCTATCTTTTCTTTGGGCTTCATGATTAAGGCATACCCCATCTTGGCTTCCTTGATGGTTTATACCATCTCCTTCTCTTCTATCAACATCACCATTGACTCTTTTTTTTATTAGATTGAGGATGAGGAAGTGGTTTCATAATGTATACATGTCCATCCTTATTGATTGTGTAGGTATTCTTCATCCCATCATGGTGTGATTTTAGGTCATATTGCCAAGGTAGACCTAATAGTAGGTGGAATACATCCATCTCCACAATATCACACATTAATCTATCCTTGTATTCCCCTATAGAGAGATCTACCCATGCTTTTCATTGATTAAGGTTTGTTGTCCTTTAGTGAGCCAAGATACTTGGGATGGGGTAATCTTTCCAATTTTAATTTTTCTACCATTTCTCTAGATACTAAGTTCTTAGTGGAACCAAAATAAACAATGAGTTTGCAGACCTTACCATGACTTTTTCTCTTGGTCTTGAAGAGTGATTTCCTTTGTGGTGGCTCTTGTGGTCCAGGTGCTTGCAAGAGTTTCCTCTTCATCATCAAACAAACTCCTTCCTTTGGATCTGACTCCTTGGAGGGTGAGTTGATACTTTGTGCATCATCTTGCATTAGGATTGTTCTCCTTTCACCTTGCATGCTTGATCCCACTGTATCTGGACATCTGAGCAGGAATACCAAATTAGTTGCAGTTGTAGTACCTCATAAGATCTCAATTTCTCCTTCCAAATTTGTCTCTGCTATTTGATCTTTTGCCTCTCTATCCACCTCTAGAACAACCTTCTCCTTGAGAGTTTTCATGACTAGATTCACCAGAGGGGTTTAAAATTTTTCCCCCTTCCACTAAACATTCCTCTTCCTCTATTATTGAAATCCTTCTTTCCTCTACCCTTATTATTCTGGTCTTGTCACCTTTTTATCTTTTCTTCTACCTTGAATGCCAATTGGTATCATTTCTGGACTATCTTAGGGTTGCAGAGATTTTACTCATCCTGAATGTTCATTCTTACACCATTTAAATATCTAACCACCTTTTCAACTTCACTCTCCACTATCTTTGACTTCAAACAAACATTTTGGAATTATTTTTTGTAGCTACTGACATCCATCTCCTTCTATCTTAGGTTTTGTCTCCTTTTGTGAAGTTGTACCTCATAATCATATGGTACATAGGCCTACTTGACCTTATTAACCATCACCATCCAAGAGGAAATCATATTATTCCCGTCCTTCACCCTTTCTACTTAGATGAAGTTCCACCAAGTCAATGTTGCAACTTTCATTTTTTATTTTTCTATCTTGACACTTTGATTCTCAGGGATTTCATCACATTCAAAAAAAATTTCCAATGCATCAACCCATTTTATGACCAAGTCTGGGTTCATCTTTCCAATAAAAATTGGAAGATATAACTTACATTTTGTGGTTCTCTTAGCCACATATTTTAGGGCATTCACAAGGTATCTTTGTTCTGCAGGAACCTCTTCTTCTTCTTAATGCTCATGGGTATCATCTTTTTCTCCCCTTTGAGTACCTTTATTCCCTCCTATCAACTATGCATTTTAGACTACTTATCTCTACTCTCAAACCTTGCACTATCTTAGAAATTTTAGCATTGGTTACCCATGTAGGAATCCTTTTAGCCTCTTCTCCCTCTGAGTCGTGTGCAGACATCATTAAACAAGACTTTCCCTTAGGCTTCTCCTAAGTTCTGATACCACTTGATGCAGAGCCCTTCAATCTAGGTGGTTCAAACTTCTTATGATAGGTTCCTCAACCCTCTAAAGGGGATGATCTCAGACAAAGGACTCTACACCTTCAAACTACCTTTCCCAATTCATCTACAAACAATCCCAATGAACAATCTCTATTGTTTAACATCATGTTAAAGGTTAATAAATCCTTTGACCTTTTACTCATCTAGGTGTGCTAGGAAGGAAAACTTGTTATTAGGGAGTGGAAATGGTTTCGTATTTCTTTAAAATATCTTTCTTGACCAGACTATAGGTTTTCTAGAGTTCAAAAGATCCCTAAGTCCAAAAATAGTGTTTTAATTCCTTTAGGTCTGTCCTGGCTAATAGCCCTAAGCAGAGGGTTTTATGAGAATAAAACTTATAACTTCCAAAGAACCTTAAAAAAAACCACATATTATGACACCCCTTTATAGGATATTTCAAACCCCCAAAGGATAGATCCTGATATCTTTATTCAACCTCTGAACCCTTATAGGCCTATGAGACCTAATAGCCCTAATTACCCCCCCTTAACAAAGGAATTCTTCACCATTCATATCCTAGGACTAATAAAATGCTTGGAACATGTCTCTAAATGTTCAAATACACACAATTCACTATTGGATTCAATCAATCCACTCCCGACGTCCTCCTGCACACTCAATCTTCAAAAATGTGACCAAGCACATGGTTATGATTGGCCTAGGGCTTGGTGTTACAAATAGGTTCCGATGACTTCCAATCCCCAAACTCTGGAACCCTAAGATTTTCCCCCTAACTTTCAATCCCTGAGTTTTCATGGTGATCCACTAGTGAGATTTCAAGTTAGGGCCATTTATGTATGGAACCCTTATTCTGAACACAAACAAGTGTCTGACAGAGACTCTACCAACAACTCCTACAAATGGATTCTTAAAGATCCCACACTAGACTTGTTAGAGATATATTTTAGAGGACCTTCCCATCATTTAGATCTAAAAATATTTCAATGAAACATATGATGCAAAACACCATGAAAATTCACAAAATACAATATAAACCAAAAATTTGTCTTTATTCATTGACACCCAAAATAACATACATACATTCCTCCTCTCAATTTAATTTGATTCAAAAAATTATATTTAGGCTTCATCCAATGTCCCCAACTTTTTCTCAAACAATTTAGACCGTTGGAAAAGTTGGAAAGCCGAAATGTTCAAATTGCAAATTTTCTTGCAAAGTTGCATTTTGCAATTTTACATCTTTTTGAGAAACCTTTTCTCCAAAGGCATTTTATGCATTCTAAGAAAAATTATGGACCCCAAATGGATCCAAATGACAAAATTCCACACAAAAGACATATTCTAGACTAAATTTTGATGGTTGACCAAGGTTGACCAAGTGGCTTAAATAAGTGTTGCCTACTTGTCAATTAGTCTTACAAATGGATCTTATTACATTTTTTTTTTGGATCCAATGATCCCTTAGGAGCTTGAGGCCTATTAACCTTGATTTTATACATCTTGGGAGGGTTTCCCCTGCACCAATTCGGCTATTGGAGGAGACTGTTGGATGACATGCTGTTTTGTGATCAAAAGGTGATTTATTGCGAGTTTGTGGTGCGTTGTATTATATTTGCAGGTCGATTTGCATTTTTGAGAGAATTGTAGCCCTTGGAGAGATCTTAATGTTTTTGATGTGTGAAATATGCTTATTCGTTGGCACATAAAGAGACATGGGTTTCCTTTGAATGCAAAGGAGAACATTTGAACGGTATTTTATTAGATGCCTCTTTTCACACTCCCTTCATAGTTCGTAATTTATGTAGGGAATTTTTGGAAGCTTCCTAGAGTTTCGGAGTCAGTTATTCTATGGGCACAACATTCTGATGGGCTGCAGTGAGAAGCACCCAAAGAGGACACAATTAGTATAAATGTGAGTGATTTATATTGGACAACTCATTTTAACTTGATCACTGGTGAATATTTATTGGTTTGGAAGGGTGAATATCGTCCATACTCAACTGCAAATGCATCTAACTCCTGAATGAGATTTCTTGGGTGAAGGGAATGGAGTAAGAACAAAATTCCTCTACGTCTCGTTGTGCAGCTCAGGGAGCAACAGGCAAGGTCAATTTGTTTAGTTTCTAAAGTCTATGTCTATAAATTGAATTTAAAAGTTTATTTTTTAAATAGTTTTGTATTGATAAATTGTCATTATTAGTTATTACCATTATAATGTCTCCAAGTCTCGTTGGGTCAACTTATATTATTTTCTTTAAAATAGGGTCCATTAATGTGTTAAAATATGTGTCAAAAAAAATAAAAAATAAAAAATGTGTTAAAATATGTGGCACTTTATTTTCTAGCATGCAACATGATATGTTTTGTTTTAATAGTTTTCCTAATTGTGTGAATAAGTGGAATTTCACATTGTGGGGGGAAATATAACTAATTTTTCATTCCCATTTGTGATATGGTGATTTCTATGTAAATTTCCTAAGTTGAAAACATAGTGGCAAACAAAAGAAAGTCAGTTTATGGATCTTGAAAGGGTTTGTGGGAGGATCCAGAAAACCACACTAGGTGAACAAATGAGTGGAGGTTCTCGTTCATATAAAGGTTTTTGGTAATCTTGTTTAAAACGATGGGAGGATAGAGACTTTCTTTGGATCAAGGTCATGAGTCAGTTGGACATGCCACAAGGGTTAGCATAGTGCAGAAGAGTGTGTAAATGTTTTCCTACCATGTAAACATTAAGGGAGGGGATGTTAGGAAAATTAATGTTTATATTATATTTAATGTAATTATTTAAATTAAGAAAGGTAATTACAATTGTAACAGTGATGTTAATAAACAACTCACTTTAATATAGGTTTGGATGGTTAGTTGCATATATTGTTGAAATAACAATATGTGTTATACCCATGAATGGTATTCAAGGATATTTGTTATAACACCACCTATTAAATAGGATATTGTTTGGCTATGTAAGTGGCTATATATTAGCCACGTATTGAGGGTGGAATATAGAAACAATATTATTGTGTAGAAAATTTTCGTGTTTAGCTTCTATGATTCCCTATTTTATGATAGAAAATATGTTTTCTCTTTCAAATTACCTAGTGTAGATGTCATTAGAAATCTTAATACGAACTCTCCTACGCTTCGAGAGATTTATGATCAAACTAACTACATGCTTGGAGAAATGAAGAAAGCGAATTGTAATACTAATTTGAGATTACACAAGTAGTACATTAAGCCCATTGTGATGCAACAACAGAACACTATTAACAACCCACTTTCTATGGAAGACTTTGCTCTAAATCTCAAATGGTATGCAGCAAAGCTTGGAAGGTTTCCTCCTTGTGATGATGAAGAGTTGAAAGAAAGGTTAATGAAGGCCCTTTTAAAGATTTATTTAAGAAAGGAGTCAATTACACTCTGTACACAATGGCTTTCCTAGATACTAATTTTTACAATCCAACATTCAACAAACTAGAGGCAAATATAGATAAAGCTACATTAGTTCAAATGATGGAAAAAGAAATAAAAAGATACACCAAAGATGATGATTCTCACCATTTTCCTCCTTTCACAAGTTGTCAATTCCTCTATTTTAGAGAGGAATCAATCCATTTACAACTTTATCCACTCTATCAAGAGAAATAAGCTTACCTTTGGATGAGCAAAGATGTTGGTGGTCATACATAGAGTTTTGCAACTTCGCGATTGACAAACTTCAAAGTATTGGCAGACTCCATCTTTATGATAGGATGTAGATTCCGAAGCCACCATTCAAATCGATGATGAGACACAAGAGGGATTGGTTGGAGTTTCATTTGATGAGGCATTACTTCCTAGTGGCAGTGAGTCAGTTAAGACTATGATTTTGATGCAATGTTGGCAAATGTTGGTTAGAGGCTCAGGCAACATCATATATTTACTTTTTTTTTTCCATTTTGAAGTTGAAACTTGCATCCTTTTGGCATTTTTTTATACTTTTTATTTTACATAATATATTAATATAGCATATGCACATTGACAATGAATTATGAAAGCAAATAAGTTTTCACCTTTCTTAATTTTTTCAACTCTCATATTGACTTTCAATACAACAATGTTATATATTAAAGATATATAATGTATATAATGAATGCCATATCAATGTTCTCATATAAATATTTGAAACTTTCCTTATATTTTTCAAATTTTCCCTACTTTTTTTTGTAGCCATTCTCCTTGACATCCCCTAAAATGGTCTAAAAAAATCCATCCTAAAAACACATCCCCCCAACCCTTGCCATCTCCATCCTGAAAACTTGGTGGAACATGCATAGATTAAATGAGGATTGAGTACACATCAAAAAAATGCCTTTGCAGTGGCTTTACATCAGTTTGAGAGGATGTAGGCTCCTATATTGTAATATTTAGCAATGAAGAGTGGTATAGCTCAGACCATGACTGAACCAAGTGATTGTAAGAAATCCACTTTGTATTGAATATGATCACATCTGGCTAGTGTAAGACAAGATAATCTATTTAACTTGTTCATATAAACAGGTTTGATGATCTAGCCTCACTTCATCATGTATGACCCATCGCAAAAACATCAGGAGTTGCAATCCCATAGTTGATTTTACTTCATAGCAGCTAGCCTAATTGGCTCTATCTGCTTTGTGTTACTTCTTAGCTTGACATTTGAAGTTTGTAGTGTGCTAATAATTTTGTAAAGGTTCAAACTTTGAATATGAATTGTGCACTAATGCACTGTGCAGTGTGCCCAACCAAGATAGTGATTTAGAATCACCGTGCTCCTTCTCCTTGGGGAGCTGCAGCAGCGTAGTATAGATCTCAGCCTCAACTGTCAGCACGAGTGAGCACAATGCAAAGAAATAGGGTGCAAGCACCTGCATGACAAACTCAGATTCCTCATCCTCCCCACCTCAATCCCCAGTCTTGGACAGAATGGGCAGCGGAATAAGCAGCAGTTTCCACATCAATCTCCAGATAGATATGTCCCCGTATGCTACATAATTCCTCACAGTGGCCTTCATAATCTAAGGGCCCATTGACAATGCAACTCACGATCTTGAACCAGGCATTCCTAAAATTATCATTTTCGTGTATAAACCTTTCCCATCAGGACTGGTTCTCTTCAACTCAGACATTACTCTGTTATTGGGCCTTCCCAAGACATGGTCGAGCTCTGAGCTCTACTTCACCCAATCGACTCCGAGGGGATTCAGCAGCCAATCTCCTGCAGGAACTTTTTGTTTCTTGACAAAGTAATTCTGGCCCCTAACATGAAATGAGTTTCCTAGCGACGATGCTCAGTCATTGACGCCATTCTCCAGCTCCACTCTGGGAAGGGAGCCTCCTTGCAGGACCTCCTCCTTTTAGTTGGAATCCAAATACCAAGTGTCTTATGCACAACACAAATGTATACACAAAATAGACCATGATTTTCCTACTTGACCTTCCACAACTCTTTGACTTATCCATTGTACACCAAGGTGCAATTTCTAGTTTAATTTACTATTATATTATCCTAGTTTACTTTAGCTGAAACATTCACTCAAAAAATATATAATGTCAAAAATAAATTGATTATCCAATAAAAGAAATATGGAAACGGTTGAATAATATTAATAATGCAATAAGAATAATTTAATGTATAATGAATAATCAAATAATTTCAAATATAATAATTTAGAGGATGGTGCTCTGCAAATATTTCTGTTTTGATGTTTTCTTACGTCTGTATGTGGATTCGTGTTGAGGCCTCGTAAATGCCTTGCCCTCATTTTTTGTGTCATCTTGTTATGTGTCTTCGTGTTATCCTTGCTTTCATTTTTTGTTTTTCGGTGTATGAATTCTTTGTGCCCTCGGTTTTTATTTGGTTTTTGGGGTTTCCCCTTCCCCTGCCTGGGTCGCGTGTGTGATGGGAGGGCCGAATAATAATGGTGATCTCCCGCAGAGTGAAGGAAAAATTATTAAGGACAATGCGGAGGCAAGTGGTATTAATGATAAATGCGACGTCGCTGCAAAAGGTATTAAGGTTGATTTACCAAATGATAAACTGTCATACAAGCAAGTGGTGGCCGAGAGCTCTCCTCTTTTCTCGGCTAGTGTAGGATTTGATGGAGTCTTCAGCAGAAGGATGGCGGATGCAGAAGCAGTTAGTATGGGATGGGCCGCAGCCGATGGAGGTGGAGGAAGTGGTGGAGGAAATGCAGAGGTTGGCGAAGGTGGAGGAGGAAATGGTAAGTCTCCTTCTCCGGAATTGAAAACTCTCTCTCTTTCGCCGAATGAGGATATGGTAAGTGCCATTAAATCTGAGCAGAGTAGGTTGAAAAGCATTGCAGTTTTTTTTGTTTGCTTGGACAAGGATTCTTTGCCATCCCGAAAATTCTTTGATGATTGGTTGGCCTCTGTGTGGGGGAAAAAGTTGGGAATTTTTGTTACATACTGTAGAATGATACAAAAAGGGTTGTTTGTTATATTGTTAAAAAACCATAATATGCAAGAAAGAGTACTGAACAAGAAATTATGGAATGTCGGCCGCTCATTGTTTAAAGTTTATCCTTGGTCCCCCAAAGGAAATACAAAGAATGTGGTGGCCAAGTCAGCCCCAAATTGGGTATAAATTAAGAATTTGAATGTTGAATTCTGGCCGTTTATTTCCCAAATGTTAAAACCTTTAGGGAATGTTCTACAAATTGAACAATCTAGGGTTACGTTACCTCATCTTAATGTAAGGGTTTTGGTAGCCCTAGCACCGGAAGTAGACTTTCCAAAATGTATTTCTCTGGAATTTGATTGAGATGTTCTTTGTTGGGAGGTTTCAATGCTCAGGAACCTTAATTCTTGTTTTCATTGTAGATGTAACGGGCATTCTAAAAAGGATTGCCCCGCACTAAAACATACTCATAAATTGAAGTTCAATACCATCCAGAACTCGAACAGTGATGCAGCAAAAGATAATAATTCTAAGATTTCGAATGAAATTTATGATGGTAATAATGAAAAATCTAAAACCCATGTTACCGTTGTTCCTAACCCATCGAAAGAGTCGATGGATCAATTTTTAGAGGAACCTAAAATCTCGGGTGATAGTTCTGATATGAATGTGGATATTGTAGACTAGAATATGTTTTCTTCTTTGTCTAACCCGTTGTTTGATGAAGACTTTGAAGTTGTTCATGTTAAGAATACTGAGAGGAGTGAAAACCCCTCGACCTCAGATTCCCATCCTTCAAGTGGCCTCCCCCCTGTTAATGAACAGAGTGACCTGACACCCCCCACCAAGTATAATGCCCAACAATTAGCCCTGTTTACTGTTAATCAGAGGGCTAAAGCCATTAAGAATTCTTGTAAAAGCCAGCAGTCTCCTGGACTGGAATGTGTTGTCTCATCTAAGTCTTTGCAATTGGTTGCCTTTAATAAGGACCAGCAATTTACTGAAGTGGTTTGTAAAAAAAGGAAAATTGGAGATAGGAACTCCCCGTCCAATAGGACCAAAGGCAAGAGCAACCTGCCTGATTGTTTTAACCGTTTGTGCAAGAGCATAAAGCCCCACCCAAGATAATCATCATGCTACAAATCCATAGTTGGAATTTCAGAGGTCTTGAGATGGCTGACAAAAATAATACTGTTAGGAGGTGGTGTAATCAATTAGTAGGCAAAGACATTATTTGCTTGCAGGAGATAAAAGTTGTAGGGTTCCAAGCACATACTATACTTAAATTCTTGTGGGATAGAGCCATAGGATTCCACTCGAACCATGAGAGGGGTAAAGGAGGGGTTGATATCCTCATCAATAATAAATGGGCAGATCAGATTGTCAGTCATGGATGCTCTTCATGTCAGAGAATTATATGGGTTATTCTAAAAATTGAGCAAGAGGAGTTTGGGGTTTGTAACATTTATGCAACCAGTGATTATAGGGAAAGAGCAGAGATGTGGGATTGGTGTGTAAAACAACTTCCTAATAACCCCTATATTTTTATGGGGGACTTTAATATGGTTGAGCATAGGACTGATAAACTAGGTGGGTTGGACCATGTGTGGAAAGGAAGTGAGATGTTTTTCTAGCATAAGTTCAAAAGAAAGTTTAATATTGTTGACCCCATGGAAAATAAGTACAAAACATTTCAGGATATATGGTTTACATGGTGTAATAATCAGAAGGGAAGGCAGAGGGTTTATTGTAGACTGGACAGATTTTATGGGGATGCTACTGCTTTCTCTTTTATGTCTGAAGGCAGTCATTCCCCAGTGATGGTTTATCCGGCTTCTATTTCAGATCACTCTCCTATCCAAGCCACCATCAGGTTTGAGAGGATTGGGGAGACAGGGGATGGTGGAAAGAAGAATAAGATTTTAAGCTCAATGTATCCCTTTTGGAAGAATCTGAGAATCTTGAGGCAATTGAGATGGTTACTCAGTTGACTAAACTCTGTAATCCTAGGATGAACCCTATTGACACTTGGGATCAGATGGTTAAAGCTTGGAAGAGTATATTCCAAATTATAGGTACTAAGAAGGCTATGGATAGGAACAAAGAAGAGACCTTTTGGCAGTCTAATCTGAATAATATAGAGAAAGATATCCAGAGGAAGGGTTTTGACCTGGAGATAGAAGTGCAATTAGCAAACACTAAACATAACCAAAGAATGATATAGAGATATAAAACACAGGGTCAAAAAATAAGAGCCAGGATGAATTGGATTAGCAAGGGAGACAAAGGATCTGTATATTTCTTTAAAATTATCAGAGAGAAACACAAAAGAGAATGTATTAAAGAAATTCAGGTCAAAGAAGGTATCACAAACAATCCAGCAGACATTGAAGAGGCATTCCACTAGTTTTATAGTAAGCTGTTTTCCTCAAAGTTTTCCCTAGATAGTGAGAGTGCATTAAACAATTGCCTCAAGTTAATCCCCAAGAAAATATCTAAACATAATGCTTCATACCTAGGTTTACACATTTCAACAGAAGAAATTGAATCAACTATTAACTCCTTTCCTAATGGTAAAGCCTCTGGGTTGGATGGTCTTCCAGTAGAATTCTACAAGAAGAGAAAGGATTGGATAGTAAGTGAGCTAATGAATGTATATGAAGCTACTTTGGACAGAGGGACTCTGAGAGAGTCCATCAATAGAGGAGTGGTTAAGCTCTTACCCAAAGATGGAGATAAAACTCTTGTTAAAAATTGGAGGCCCATTACATTATTAAACCTCTCTTATAAGATCCTTGCAAAAGTATTAGCTAGGAGAATTGCTCCTCTATTATGTAACTTCATCTCCAACACCCAAACTAGATTCATTCAAGGCAGATACATATTGGAGAATTTAGTTACCAGTTGGGAGGCAATGAACTGGGCAAGGTTAGAGGGGCAACAGGTGGCTATGATACTATTAGACTTTGAAAAAGCCTATGACAGAATTGAATGGCCATTTGTGGTAGGAATGCTTAAAGCATTTGGTTTTCCTGAATATTACTGTAAATGGATTAAAATCTTATTTAAAGACTCCTCCACAGTTATTGATGTGAATGGATTTTTATAAGAACCCATTAAGTTGCAGATATCCATCAGACAAGGGTGTCCTATTGCACCCTCATTGTTTGTTATTGCAGCTGATGCCTTGTATTATATTCTTAGAGCTCAGAGTTTGGGACCTCTAGTAAAAGGCATATCTCTTCCAAACAAGGAGAGTCTTATCAATGCCCAGATTGCAGATGACACAGCTTTATTCTTAGAGTTAACAGAAGAGAATTTTGACATTGCAGTAGATAGACTTGAGTTCTTCTGTAAGGTTTCAGGATCCAAAGTTGCTCCCCACAAGTCTACTATATTGGGATGGACAGATGACCCCCCCTGCTGGTTAACAAACAAAGGATGGCAATGGGCAGGGCCTCAGAAGATAGTCAGATATCTCATTATCCCCTTTTCAGTAGGACCTAATACTAACACTTGTGGGAATGGATATATGGGAAGATTAACAAGAAGCATATTAAATGGTAGTCTCAATCACTCTCTATTGCTGGTAGGATCCAAGTGGTACAAAAATTCCTCTCTGCACATCATGTATATTATGCATCAACTTGGATGTTTTCCAACTCCCAGGTTAGTATGCTTGAGAAAATTCTCAGAGATTTCTTGTGGTTAGATGGCAAAGGGAACAAGAAGTGACATTGTGTGAGATGGGACTGGTGCTGCCAGGAAAGGAAGAATGGTGGATTGGGGCTAAAAGATATTAAAACACATGGGACAACTTTGGCAGCTAAATGGATCATTGTATCTCTATGGGGTAATGAACCATGGAAAATCCTTATCAGAAACAACATAGAAAAATCTGTCATTAGAAAATGAAAACATTGGAAGAAGGTACCAATTTGTGATATTATGATGTGTGATTGCAAACTCAAGCTTTTTGGATCAAAATTTTTTCATTCCTTTTGGAAAGCATGGACTCAGGTGCAGGAATACATTCTAGATAGGAATGCTAGTGGTGGTCCTCCATATTATATTGTTAAGGATCATTCTATTTGGTGGGGGGTGTATCTTAATGACAAACTTCTAGCTCTTACTCAGAGCTGCTCTGCAAGAAATTGGAATGAAAAAGGAATATCACTGTTACAGGATATTTTGAAGGATGAGCATCTGGGGTCGTGGGAGTATATCAATAATAAATTTACTATCCCTCAATCCCAAAAAAGACTTATACCCTAATTTGTAAAGCAGTAAGCAACACAGGGAAGAGGAACATTATTGATTCAGATTTATTTTTAAGAAAATATAAATGGAGTGATGGTAGCACACTGAATTCAAGATCCACTAAAAAATTGTATCATCTTATTAAAAAGGACTCCTCCATCAGTGCATGGGTGACCTAGTGTTGGGGAAATGTCAATCCCTTTTCTGATTGGATTTTTTTCTGTGATTATTTTTGGAAGGGTAAAACAGAACCTAAAAAGAATTATTTTAGATGGCTTTTGTTGTTAGAGAAACTTGTTGTGGGCCATGTCTTATCTTCCATTGGTCTTACCCCTATTATGTGTAGTATTTGCAGCTCTATGGAGTCTTTTGAACACCTTTTTTTTGAATGTTTATATGCTTGCAAAGTCTGGGATATTTTTTTGGGATCTCCTTGCTTATGGAACTGCAAACCTGGTATATCATGGAGTGAAATTCTTGCTGGATATGTGGGAATTTTTTATTCAAAGCTCAATTCTTTTTGGTTTACTCTTGCTAATGAAGTTTTGTGGACTCTTTGGAAGGACAGAAACAGAGAGATCTTTCAACAAGAGAAAAGGAAACTTACTGAGTTTAATTTTAAACTCACCCATTTTAATATCATGTCACAGGTCTCCCTAGCTCTAAACATACCAAAGAGCAGATTCATGATCTTGATGCAAGAAGGCAGCTTGTTGATAAATAAATATGAAGTGCAGGCTGCTAGGTATGTTGCAGAGAACCAAAGCTTCCTAGCTCCAACATAAGTTCATGAACTTAATACTATGTTGAGTAACACCAGAATAGGCACACCTGACCAAGAGAATGACACCATTTTACAAACTGAACAAAATGAAGAAAGCCTAGTTGGAACACAAGAATATTTGCAAGACAACTCATGGGTCCCAAGGGACAATGACACCCAGAATGATGGGTGGGATTAGTAGCATTATCAAAACTTTAATATTTTGTAATATGGTGTAAAGACTCTGAAAGAAGATAATACATACTCTGAATAGGATAGTATTTAGATAGAAGTATAAGGTCACTCCCCCAATTTTATAAGTGTATATTTTATGGGGGTTGTGCTATGAAGATACTTGACTCAAAATGTTAAATTGTATGTTATTACCTAACTATCTTAATAGAAAAAAATATAATAATTTAAAAATAGAAAAAACATATTCATTATAATTTTATACAAACTTAAATAGTTTACAATTATATTTTAAATTAATTAGATTAAAATATAAAAATGCATAATCATCCTCAGTGTAAAATTGTTATTAATTGTATTAATCTAACACTTAAATATGTAACTTTTCTGAGATGTAAGGTAAACTCGATTACATGAAAAGTGGCATTCTAAGTGGGCACGGAGAGTTTAGTAGCATCACACCTCTTCAAAGAAATGGCACAGGTGTACATGTATGCCAAAAATTAGTTGTTTTACTCGTATTCGCCATCCAATTGAGCTCTCAATTGCAAAGTGTAAGTGCACATTTGAAGAAATATTCAATATTTAATCCTCAAAGAGACAATATTCAATCCTGAAAGATTGAATATTTAATCCTAAAAGAGACAATGGCCATGGAGATTTGTATGAAATGTTCAGGAAAAAGCTCAAAATCTCAGCAGCAAAATGAACCCGAGCTGGAGAGTGCATCAAGTTATCGCGAAGGCACAGAGGAGTTGGATGAAGTGGTTTCCATTCATGGCAATGGAAATCCAATAAAATGCAAAAGCAGGAATGGAAACAGGAAGAGGTATGGGTGTGGGTGGGATGATGAGAGAGTGGTGAGCACAGAATTATAGGAGGTGGAAGTGGTGATGAAAGTAACAGTACTCGCAGGTGGGTTTGTGATAGGGGCGAGAGGGGCAACGGTCAGAGATATCGGGAAGGCCACGGGAGCCCTCATCCACTCCTAGATTGAAACTTATTGCAATTCTTCCCACACTACCCAAATTCTTCCACATTCAAGGCACTAAACCTACAGTTGGGGATGCAGTGTGTGTCATAAAACAAGTTGTGGCCAAATACAAAGCTTTATGTGAATGTAAGAGGAGGGGAGAATTTGTTCCAGGAGAACATCTCATCAATGGCCTCCACTTCTTCTATCAACCTCCTCCTCCTGAGATGCCTCTTCCTCCACTGAAAAACAAAGCACACTCTCTCAGTCTTTCTCCAAACCGTGTTTGGTCGATTCCCCAAATGCACAACCCTGCCTTTTGTTGAGAACATGTGTCTCAACCTTGCAGTCTTTTTTTGGAAAATTCCAAAATTTGTTTGTGGTAGTTTTCCACATGTTTATACATTGAAAATTGGTTAATGAGTTGTTAAAAATGAGTCTTGTCCATAGTAGAATATAGGTGGGTCATTTTTAGAGCCTTGATGACTCATTTTGTG
>MU227982.1:4531918-4559585 GCA_018584345.1 Thuja plicata | reverse complement strand
ATTACCAAGGTTTCAAACAAGAAGAAATAATGCCCAAATCCATGAATACCGAGCTTCAGAAGAAGGTAGAAGAAAAGATGGGGAATTCAGACATGGAAGATGAAAAGGAAAGAGAGAAAGAAGAGCAAGATGGAGTGCAGTCTTTTTAGTAACATTGGGGCAGAAGGACTTCCATTGCCAATTTCCCCATATTCTTATACATCTCCATTTGATTTTCCTTCTTGTCAGTTTTCCGGAGGGGAATTCCTGTCCTTTTCATTTGCTTCACCTCACCTCTCAACTCAACTCCAACACACTTGTTGGGAATCAGAAAAGAAGAAGTTGAACAATATTGATGAACGATCATAGTGGCAAATAATTTATAAATTATATATTTTAAAAATAGTACTTATAGACTTTATTAGATTCGTTTTATCAAATTTTATTATTATGAAAAAGTAAGTTTTTAATAAAAACTATCCATATTTTTTTAAGAAAAAATGAAATTTTCAAAAAATAAGCAAAAAATAAATTAAAGGGAAAGTAATTTAAAAACAAAGAAAACTTATCTTCACAAAGATAGGTCTTACTTTAGATTTTTAAATTTCTAAAAAATAAATTGAAAAGCTCCCACTTTCCTACGTAAGGGAGAGTTTGAAGGAAAATTTAAAGAAAGATGAAATGATAAAATCTAGCATGAAGGGACATGAATAGCAGAGAAGGGAGTTGAAAATTGGATAGAAGCTTAGATGATTACCAATAATCTATTGTGTAAGGATGAAGGGATCACTCTAATTGCATTCTTAAATAAATATCCAAAGAAAATATAAATTCTCATAAATCTTAAATGATCAAATAAACAATATCACATGACATATAATAATATAATTAGAGTATAAGGGAGCATAGTTGAATGTGTGGCTTTAGTATCAAACAAATGCTATATGGATAATTTTTATGGTAGTTTCATATAGTTAGAAGAATGTTTTCTCTCCTCATTAAAACCTCTCAAGCATTACAAATGGATGACATGCAATTATATGATAGTATGTTCCTTTCCATGGAGCCTAGTATAGTTTTAGTTTGACTTTCAAAATCTAAACATGAAACATTTAACCAAATAGTTTCACGCCTTATTTTATGCTCTCTCATTTGCATCAATGATATCATAGCCTCTCCCTCCATGTTTTTTGTCAATTATTACTACATTCAGATTGGGAATCGATTTTATACCCATAAATTATTATGAAAGTTTGCTTTGCTAAGTATAAGCTATTAAAACATATTTTAATTTGTAGCTAGTATAATATACTCAAGTTAGCCCATTTGCAGTTACTCTTAAATCAACATTTGCATCAGAATTAGATTTCATCTATCCTACATCACTATGACATGAAACTCTATTACATAAAGGAAACAATCTCCTTGATAAGAAGTTAACATATGACAAGGATATAAAATATAGTCTTCCAAATATAACATCTAACCATTATTCGCTATGGTGTACACAATTTTAAAAACACGTCATAATTGGTTTTATCTAGTCACATATGGTTTTATGTATAGCTAAGTGTCATTACTATATTATAATTTATATCGTTGAATTAAGTGTGAAATGAAGATTTGTTAATATTGCATTAAAAAACTATTTCACTAAAACACTAAGTGTAGGACATTTACAACTCATTTGATAGTCCTTGGAATATTAATTATCATTTTTGGATCTATTTCTATCAATTTTATTATCTATTAGATATGCATTTCTATTTATCTCTACATTTATATGAGTACATATTTTGTAATTTGGATAAATATAGAACCCTTGGACAACATAGAAGCCTTGATTTACAAAACCAATAGGGAATTATGTGTACATGATGTTATGTTCCTTAAAGGACTTGTGAATAGAAGATATGGTTATCTTTATAGGATAAATGTGATTTAGTTGCATTCAAAATTTTATAAATAAATATGTGGAAATACTTGATCGATAATATGCATACTTTTATGTACACCTGTTATTCTCTAGTTAGCTCATTTAAGCTTTTGCATTCTTTCATAAGCTATTGTACTCTATCATAGATGTTTGGAAAATATGTTGGTTATATTTCTTTAATAACATTGTATTTGAAATGGTATTTCATGTGTACTTATTTATTAAGAAGATAATGCATAAATAGAAACGAAAACCCATTACAGTTCTTATTGTACTAATTATAAAAATATAAATTTCATAGTGATATGACTAATTTTAGCATTTTTACAATATTCATTAAGCAAAAGTGCTACCTAAACTTGAAATAGTAAGGTTAACTAAAATTGTAATAACTTTTTTTATTTTACATTTTTTGAAAAATGAATTATATGACATCAATCTATATAGAATTTCCTTAAAGATGAATATATATATATATATATATATATATATATATATATATATATATATATTCAAAAAAATGAACTTTTCATCAAATTATGGTGGTCGTACACCAGAGGTTTTAAAAATGTACTTTACAGTCAATTACAAATTAATAAAAAAACTATTCAATAAAAAAAAATTATATTCTCATCAATCTTTGGTGTTTAAGGTACCTTTCCCTAGAATGATTCACAAAACTTTATTTATTTACTTCAAAATAGGGTGGCCATACACGTGTGTGGTATGGTCCTGAAACATGCATTTTGAAAAAGTGGTTTTTAAACATGCCTACTAAAATGCAATTTATACCATTGGGTATTGAAATAAATTACATATATGAAAAGTAGACTCCGAGCACTACATTTTATATTAGTGAAGTTTTTTGAGATTTAATTTTTAAGTGCCTCAAATTTTGACATCAATTGACATAAAATTTAAAAAATAGGGAAAACACTTCCACTTTTTGCCCAAAAGTGGGACTCAACTTCTTGCAGCAACCCATGTGTGTGTGTGTGTGTAAAGTTGAAACTAGCTTTGATGCTGGTGGATATCGCTACCTACTAGTAGAATAGGATTGGAAATGGAACTGCTCTCAACTTAGGAACTATTGCTTTTATTTTTTCAACTAAGTAAACATTGGAAAATGGAACCCGGGCTATTTGCATAAAGGATGCCCAGAATATATGTTTGTGTGTGTGCGCGCACAATAAATTTTCCTATTGAGGAATTTTTTTTCATAATCAATTGATATAGGTGTTCGTGATACATTGTGTGATTCAAGAATTCTTTCTTTTAAAACTAAATGCATGGTTCTATTCTTGTACTATCTTTGATTTTCTACGTAAATTGGAACATAAAGATGTTTGTAGATAGATGAGAAAAGGATGTTGCTTCATTTTGCTTAAGTATGCTTGAGCATCATGACACCATTACATTGTCATTTGAAGTAGATCTTTCATTTTCACAAATTTCATTATTCCTGTTAGATTTGCATTGTTATCCTTCCTCGTTTTATGTTGGGTATCTTTCGTGTCATGAAAGATTTTGAGGAAGTGTAAATACTTCATTGTAGGGTGGATATGCGCTCTAACAATATTATCACTCATGGTGTGCTCAAGAGAGACATATGTTGGTAGTTCTTATCAATTTGGTCATTGTGTTTTGTTCTTATGTATTTTTATTGTATTTGACCTTGTGGTCTATTGTAAAGGAATATGATTCCTTATTATTTGCATAGTTATTGGCTAATGTACATATTATATCTATATATCAATTGTAATTTCAAGTCTAAGATCAAGTGTATTTGAACACATGGAAATGATTTATGTTTGTTTATGTGTATTATTGTGAATTATGAGGATCGTGCTATTTTGGAATTATGGTGGTTCTTACATTTATCTTCTTTTCTAATTTATTGTTCTTGCATTGCAAGCAAATCTCCACCTCCAATATAGTGTTACAAATTATTATTCTTACTCTCATTTTATTTTTCCAGAAAATACAATTGGAATTGTTTCTTGGACCTTCACTTGTTCGTTGATAGACTTTTTGGATTTAAAAAATATTCACAGTACATGATTTTATTTTCTATGCAACTCTTTGATTTTCAATAAGGACAAGTGCCAAGGATTTTGCCGACATAAAAATATAGACAATTATCATAATATATTAAAATTTTATTG
The DNA here is from genome assembly GCA_018584345.1 of Thuja plicata. Classification (NCBI taxonomy): domain Eukaryota; kingdom Viridiplantae; phylum Streptophyta; class Pinopsida; order Cupressales; family Cupressaceae; genus Thuja; species Thuja plicata. The sequence continues at coordinate 4,555,505 of MU227982.1, read as the reverse complement.
ACATATCAATTTGCATTGCTTCTGGATTAAACCGTGTGAATTTTTTATGCTAACATTTATGATCAAATGCTTGAAATATTCAGGGTGTCATAAAATATTAAATTATTTTTCCATTAAAAATAATAAAAAATAAGTGTGTGAGAATTTTTATTTCTAATATTTAGTGAGATAGCCACAAATTTGTGTAATGTAGGCTCTACAAGATTTGGGTTGTTTAATAGTAATAACAAGGATGTGTTAGTCAAGTTCTTCTGAATAGTGTTAAGATATGTATTTATAAATAGGATATATAGATTAGTAGGTTGATGGAACACTACCAATTTGTAAAATTTGAAAACAATTTGATTTTTAAAAATATTATATAATATGGATTCACCTTGCAATGTAACAGTAGTTGCAACATCATGTTGATACAATGGTCAATGTTTCAAATCTCTTGTAGGCACAAAGGATAAGTGTTACATGAAACATGTACAATAAACCAAGGATAGTTATGTAATGCTCATAGAAAGAATGCTAAGGTGGATTTTTTGTGTTCAAACCTTGTACGCTCCCTGGGTCAAAGATTTGAAGGCAATGGCATTATCACTAAAAAGGAAGAAAACATAGGTAGTAACAAGAAAGATGGTGATGAAGTGATGACATTGGTATTGGATGGTAATAAAGATGATGCTCAGTCTAGGAGAAATAAGGTGATCAAGGGAGGCATAAGGGTGATATGGACTGACAAATAGAATGCACAACACATTAGTGGGATAAGGGAGGCGATGACGTAGATAGAAGGAGATAGGTGAGAACAAAGGGTGATTTGGAGTGATCGGGAGTTGTGCAAGACAATAAGGGTGGAATGATAAGAAGTTCCATGGAAAAATAAGTAGGGGAGTTATAAGGGAGCAAGGAGTGATAAGGAGTTTCATAGAGAGATAAGAAAGGGATATATAAGGATGAAAAAGGAGTGATAAGGAGAACAAAGAGATAGGGGGATTAATAAAGGAGAAAGCAACTCAGAGAAGAATACATGAGCCCTGAATATATTGAAATCCTTTCCATATAACCATTCTATTGGAGGTTCACACATTTGTAACCCAAAAATTTGGGTTTTTGTAAGCCTATCATCATTATTTTTCTCTAACATGACTCAAAGAGTTGGAGTCAAGAAATAATCTACAAAGGTTTAATAATCATGTGACCTGCGTAGAATAGGTGTCCATAGTATAAAAAGCTTCCTCCTTTGGGTTAAATCCCATATATCCAATGTCATGAGGTTTGGGAAGAAATAAATTTCTTTATTGAAGAGCATGTGGAGAAGATAAGAAGAATACTTGCACTCTAATCAAGTCTCATAATATTCCAATTGTTGTGTGATACTATTGGCTATAAGGTCAACAAAGTCATAACAAATATTATGGTATGGAGACTTCTTTAGCTAGTAAGATATAGCTACCAGAAACTCCTCTACCATCCCATCTTAATCCATAACACATATGAAATCAAACATGGAGAAGATATCTTTTGAGTCATTCTTGAAACCCTTATTCCCTAATGGAAATGTGGGTACACTCATTCTCTTGTGTCCATCTCTCTATTAAGAAACTGGAGGGATGCATTTGCATTTGCATAGAGGTATTCTAGTTTTGTTCTATCAAAAAATATGAAACTATTTGAATGATATGGAACGCAAATCATTTATCTTATCCAGAATGAGATTATAGCCACCTTAAGTCCTCCATGCCATAAGATAGACGAGGAGTGTCATCACAATAGCTATAATATTCTGGTATTTGTTTTTGGATTTGTTTGTGTAATAATTGGGTATCCATCTAAATTGTCTTGCGAGGTTGCCCAATAAACACCCACTAAATCTCAAAGTGTGGTGTGTCCTTGATGCCCATAGCACACCTTTACAAGAAATCTGATTATATCATTGAATCAACATCTTTGTTCATTTTATTTACAAGTCACTCTTGAATTACATGTTATACCTTAAACCCTATGTTCCTAACACCAAATCACTAGTTAAACATGGCATTGAATTCGATGGTAGAGTAATGGAATATCATGTTTGAACAGTCTCAAAAAAATCTTAATGGTAAAAATACAATATCAAAAAATCTGAATGGAAAAATATTGAAGAGTCATTTCATTTACATACATTCATAATTTAAAAATTTCAATGCAAAACCCTAAAATTTTTAATTTAGAAAGAAAAAAAATTGAAAACAAAGAATACTCTTTGGTTCCAAAGAAAAACTAAACTATTTTTTTCCCAAATTCACAATCCATCCAAATTATGGACTATCAATCTTTTTTTAAACAAATCAAATATACAGAATATAAATTTAACAAATTCAATCTTTGAAATTCACAATCCATCCAAATTATGGACTTTCAATCTTTTTTTAACAATTCAAATAAATAGAATATCAATTTAACAAATTCAAACTGCAATTAAAACATGAATGTCTCAAATAGAGGTGTGACAAAAACATGAATTGAGAACAAAAAAAAAAGTACATTCACTTCTTGAAACTCAAAACAATGTCAATTTCATGTTGTCAAATCAGATTGGAGAAGAAATCCACATGCAATGCAATCACCATGAATTTCTATAATCAACTAAATCACATCTAAAAGTACTAATCAGAATTAAAACCATGAAAACCTTATGCAAAATTCTTGAATCATATTCACATAAACATTCCATATGACATCAACAACTAAACATGGATATAATCTACGTACAAATGATACAGTATACATTGAATTAGAATCATTTACAATCACAATCATGTAAATCCAGAGCATGCTATTAAATAAGAATCATAATCACAAGAAAAACAAAACACTTAGACTTTACAAAAACTAGAATGTTTATTTTATCTCTCATATCTCATGCATCTTACAAACAAAAATGACTGCCCATTGTTTACCTATGGCCTTTAATGAATAATGGTAAATTATTTTTCTTTCTTCAACTGATATATTCAATTACAACTTGAATCTGTGTACCGTGTGATCTGATTTAACTATCGAAAACTACATACACCTATCGTTGCAAGTTATACAAAGAGACAAACAATTGTACATGTATGCTAGAGCCATGCCGGAACAATGTCAAAAAACAAAAACTATTTCAAATACGCAAACCCTTCTAATCAAATTGCAACTTCCGGTACATATTCTTTTGAGTCAGTGAAGTTGAATTGACACTCTAGCTCTGTAGAATCCTTAGCTCTCAGAAACATAAACACAACTTACCAATAATTAGTTATAAATAGTGTTGTATTTGTGTCCCTGCATGATGTGTCTATCATATCCCTTGATCTCTCCTTGGGGTCATGTAATGGTGATGGGGGGACACTACTAAGAGTGCAACTCACGTTCAAACCCTTCTCCTAAGGTAATCCATAATTCCAGGAAACATCTAGCATTGTTGTTTGCACTCCATAACTCACCCAAGATTAACAAGAATTATTAGAAAATAATACCAAATTTAGCATTCGCCTGTATCAATCCTGTTGGAAAATAATACCAAATTTAGAAAAAAATATTAGCTTGCAAATAACCCTTTAATAACATTAAACTTCATTCTATTCAAACAATTCCATACAACCTACATTACCGGGTTCGCACTTTGGAGGCTGGAACTGGGTTTGTTTATGCACCCAGTACAGGTTTGTTTGTGGGTCTGCCTGGGTTCTCACACCTACAAACCCACAATGTTGGGTGTGCACCCACACACCCAGCACACACCTAGGTGCACCCAGTACGAACCTGGGCGAACCATGACCCAGAAATAAAAAAGTGGGCCCAAAATTATTAACATACCCTTTTTTTTGTTCCTAACCCTAATTCACCCTAATATGAGGCCTTCAAACACACTTTCATCTTATTTTTACAACTCATTTTGATCTTACAATATTTTCTCTCCATCTTGGCAGTTTGAAGTTTTGAAGTGAGGTGATTGTATTCGAAGGAAAATGATTATGGAGTGCCAAATAGCTTCCACAAAGTAGATTTAAGTGTTTAAGGTATGATTTAAAACCCTATTATTTAGTCTTGTGATATTGTTTTTCAAGCTTTTGATTGATTTTTTTAAGTTTTTCAAGAAGATTTTGAAGTATTTATTATTTTTTTTTTTTATAGATTTGCGCCTTTTGTCACATAAGAAATATGAATACAAGGAGGGGCAGGAAAGCTTTGGAATGTAGCACCCAAGACCGCTGACTTGGATGCAACCATTGAGGATCTTGCCTACGCCACTATGGTTTATGTGGATGATTATGATGACATACCACATGGTGCATCTAGTGCTAGTGGAACAACTTTGGATTATAATGACGCTGGGGTTCTAATGATGATGATCTACTTGTAGCGACTAGAAATCCCATAGATGATGATTTTTTTGAAAATACCTATGATGATTGATGAAAATTGAACATTGAATCATGCTTCATGAACTACATTTTCATTTTGTAGTTCAGTAATTCAATGTAATGATTTTCATTAGAATAATGAACATAGATCAATGATCAAGTATATAAATTTTTAATGTTTATCTTTGGCAATTTGGTATTCATCAATGATCAAGTATTATACTATGAAATGATTTAGTTTTATAATTCTGCATATTTCTCTTTTTTTTTTGTATATATAATGCATATATATAGACACGCACATGTACCCAAACTCCTATAAAGTTTCATGTACCCAAGTACCAGGGTCTCGTACCCGTACCCATCCCCGAACCTGAACTGGAAACTTAGCACACAACCCAAAAGTGCAATCATGGGCATCACAAGCTCAACTTTCAGTTCAAAACATGAATGATTTAGTGTATTAAAAGAAAAAGATAAAAATTCTTTAGTGCATATAAACATGAAATATTTCACAATAGATTGCAGACCTTAAAAATGGCATCAGACAGAAGGATTGTGTTACATATTTATAGTAAGCAACTATTTAATTTGAAAACACTCACAAGCATCATAGCTATGAAATTCTTTCTGAATTTCAATTTCCACTTACTAGTCAAACTTTTGAACCACTAGTCATCAAGACCTTACATGATTTGTTTAAACAAAGATCATTGCAAGCCTTGACCACATACATTTTTGTGAATCATTTCTCATTTCCATCATTGTGTTTGGCACATCTAAAGCATGTAAGGAACCACTGCCAAATTATTTTCTTGTTACAAATGTCTAGTTTGGAGCAAAAATTTAAAACCGCACCCAAGTAAATCATGAAACTTGTCTCAAAAAATAAATAAAAAAAAGGTTATATTCTTGAAAAAAATTTGGCGTTCCCATAACAAGGATGTTCTAGGGACAACCCAGAAATGTCCCCTAGCTGTCCCTGAATTCGTGGAAAAAACACCCCATCCATCTTGAAAATACTCCTAAAATGAGGGGGCTGTAGATATCTGTAAGACAATCAGGGACATCTCAAATGTCCCCAAGCCATCCTACAACAAACTAGTCTATAAAAAAAGGGTCCAAATTTAAAAAAAAAAAAACTATATTATTGGAAAAAAAATTGTTGATCCCATAACAAGGATGTTCTAGGGGCAACCCAGAAATGTCCCCTAGCTATCCCTAAATTCATGGGAAAAAGACCCTAGCCATCTTGAAAATGTTCCTAAAATGAAGGGACCCTAGACAATCGTAAGACAGTCAGGGACATCTCATATGTCCCCAAGCCGTCCTATAGAAAATCGGTCAATTAAAAAAAGGTCCAAAATGAAATTTAAAAAAAAAACAATTATTTTAATAGATTTTGGAAGCCTAACTCTTTCATTCTAATTCATTTTTACATTAGAGAAAAAAATCATTTTTAATAGAGTTTGAAAATTCAGTTAGAGAAATTAGCGTTAGTGAGTAGTGAGGAGTAGTATAGAATGATAAGTAGAAGAGGTAACTGAGTCTTCCATTTTTTTATTTTTGGGGTGGGGGGACATTGTTGTTTCACAAAACAACGTGAGTAGCAATAGTGAGAGTATATAATATGAAACATAAGAAAGAAATGTGAGAGTTTTAACCTTGACAAGGAGTTGTTTATTAGGGCATGCAAGTACTATGGGTGAAGGAGAAGAACCACAAAACCCATTTCAGTTATGTAAACCATTTCAGTTATGTTCTCCCATTTTAAAAATTTATGCAAATGGCCCTTTTAATTCCAACAAGGCTCTTCTCCAATTTTTGATATCCCTAGGAAAAGATAAAAAAAGAAAGATTTTAGGGGTAGTAGAGTGTAGTTGTCACATATGAAAGAATATAATTTAGTATTCTTTCATTTTATAGGACATGGAGTTAAGGTGTATCTAGATATAAAGGAGGATTTAAAGGTAACAGGTTAATAGATTGCATATTGAGGCCAAAGAAAATTCCAAGGGTGTATCAATACCAACACAATCAGCTACGCCTATGCCCTCCATGGTTGCTAATGGTAGTGATGATATTTCTACAAAAGAGATACCAATGTTAGTGAATAGGTGGAGGCACTTGTAGGTATGTTCAATATTCAAGTACAAGATGCAGCAGAGGCTTCCATTGCCAAATTTTTCTATGTCTAGATGTCAAACCATTTCATGTAGCTCATTCTTCATATTTCAAATGAAAGTTCAAAAATGTAGCTTTTGTTGAACCACCCTTGGAAAATATAAACTATAAAGGTAAGTTTTGTTATTTAAGACATGAGGTAAACGTGGATTAAGAACTTCTCCATTTTCATGAATGGGTAGACTGATATTATGCATCAACCACTCATTAACAAGTGTGTGCACCAAGTTGTGGACCAAAAAGGGGGGTATAAGTGGACACATTTTTTCTGAAATCAGGTAAACCTGAACTTGGAACAGGAGTTTGAGGGTCATGCACTCAAAATAAGATGTGTAAAAAATAAAAATTGTATTACTCTGAATCTAGTTTCTAGAACACTAATTGTTTTTAAAAACCTATAAGATTAAGAGGGTCAAACTTCACGCGCACAAAAACATGTTCCTCATTTTTTTGAAAAAACATAACATAGTTGTTTCCATGCGTGGTACAAAAGGTATAGTTATATTCAGTATTTTTAAAATCCCTTTGTTAGGATGATAGGTAAGAGTGAGATCTAGAAGTTGTGTATTTTTTTGTAATTTTTGATGAGTATTTTTTTTTTCTGTGATTTTTTGAAGTGATCGCATCCTAAAAATTTGGTACCTGTTCGTGCGCTGGGCCTAACTTGCATCAAAATAATTGAAAATGATTTTTTTTTAAAAGTGTATAGAATCAAGTGTAGATCAATAATATGTAATTTATTTATAATTTGATTAAGTATTTCAAAAGTTATTAAAAAATGGCAGACATATGTTTGTGAGTACAATCAAGATACTGGTAAAGAAAATTAAAGTTTACTATGCTAATGTTATCCAAAAATAGAAAAATTTATATGGTTAGAAAGCTAAGAAGACGTATGAGATTATGGTGAAAATTATAAAGCTACCCAGTTGACAAATTGTAAACTTGATGAAGATAAAGTCGAGAAATCATCTTACAAGATAAAAAATGTCTAAAAGAACAAAAATGGAGGGAAAATGAGCCTCCAAGCCTTTGGGTCATTTTTCAAGCCTCTTCCTGAGCCATAACCCGACCGGGTTTCTAAATTTCAAATAACCCGATCAGGTTCTGATAAGAAAAAAGAACTTCAAAACCCGATCGGGTTCTGAAAAGAAATAAGTACTTCAAAACCCGATCGGGTTTTGAAGAAGTAAAAAATATTCATTTTATTCTCCATAACCTGAGAGAGAGAGAGAGAGAGAGAGAGAGAGAGAGAGAGAGAGAGAGAGAGAGAGAGAGAATGCACTTGAAATGTTGAACCATTAGAAGCACAGAGCGTGACATCTGGATTAGCCAATGCTTCACCTGAGATTTTTCGAAGTAACCCAATCTCTTCTTCTACACTCTCACTTTGTTTCGCTTCCTCTGCACGAAAGATTTCAATCTCTTTTTTCATTCTTTGAATTTTTCCCAATTAGTTCTCGCTCTCTACCTGCAATGATGAAATTTGCTATCCCAGGGCTTGGATAATTTGACCAAGTTGATTTTCCCCATCTTCTTGCAATAATCTCATCTCTTCTCGCAGATTTTTAGTAATTCCAAATTGTTTCTCACCCTTTGCCGTAAGTATTTTGTTTTCTTCCTTCACCCCGCGAAGTTCATTTAAAAGACATGTATGGTAATCTTCACAGTATTTAGGAGGCACAAATTGGTAACAAATTGAGCAGTAGGAATCAGAAAATGCACACCCTTCTTCACCAAACTGTATAGATGGGCAACCTGAAATACATTTGGAAGTAGAGTTGCTCCCTTTGCTTTGGGCCATTGCAAATTAGCGAAATTTTTATGTTATTCCCTCCAGAAAAATAGCTTATTTCAATGGTTGCCCATGAATTTTTTTAAATGGCTGATTGGTTGCCTTTTCTTCTTTCAATGGCCATCCATGATTTTTTTTGCAATCTTCCAACCTTTCGTACATAGTTATTACAATTTAATACCCTCCTAGTACATAAGTGTTTCAAGTGAGTGAAAGTTTACTCTCTCTCTCTCTCAATGGTCTTAAAATAGTCATTGCAATTTGTTTAGAGGTCCCACAACTATTTTTCTGTTGTTTTACGCTAGGAACGGACATGTTTGCACTTTTTTTGCATGTTTTTTATTTGCAATGATTGAAAATTGTGTTTTTAATGTTATTTTATCATTGTAAGTTCTCATTTCAAGAAAATGGTTAATTTGTTCTTATTTGTTGTATTTGATGTTCACATGTTATTCTATGTTCATGATATTATTCATAGGGTCCATTCAATATGAACAATGGGAAAGAACAAAAGAGGAACAATTAAACAACAAGAGATAGAAAAAGAAAGACAAAGGGAGCGCATGAGGAGAATATGACAAGGTACATCATCAAATGTAAGCAACGTAAGTGATGAAAATGTTAATGTTAATGTTAATGCGACAAATGCACCATTTCAATTTGATGTCATTAATGAATGAAATGCACATAATGAAAATGAAAATCATCAACATACACCAATTGAACTGATGGGGATAAATGCACCTAATTCATCTAATGAAAATGTAGAGCATGCAACTGTGTTAACACCTCCTAGAATAATTCGTAGAAAACCAAAGTTTCTAATTAACATTGATGAAAATATTTTGAGGCCAATGCATGATAAAATGTTTGAAATAAATTGTTTTGAAAACTTAAATCAAAGTGGAAGATGTCAAGTAGTTGTTGAAATGATTAAGAATCTGAAATTTAGAGAGACAATGACAATTGTGGGGTTGAGAACATATGAAAATAGTACTAAGAGAACCATTATGAGGAATCTATTCAATGTATACCATGCCATTGGTTCAAAATCACACAGTAAAGATGTTAATGTTAATCGACGTATCCTCACATCAAATATAATGGGAAAGGAAATGAAAAAATCTTGTGTAGTAAGAAAAACAAGAAATTCATTAAGGATAGGTAGATCAACATTACGAAGAGCCTTACAAAGGCGAGACAAAATTGAGGATTCAAACACTAATTCTCTTTGTTCATTCTCGGGTAGACTCCCACACAAGGACAAGGTTGTCATTGATGCATTAAGATCATTAATTGAAAATTTTTGGCATGACAACACAAGGGTTTAACCCAACCAAAGAGACGTTGTTAGGAGGAGAATCAGATCTACAAATCATATGCCACATCTAGAACACTTTTTGGATATGACACAAACACAATTTTATGAAAGATTCCTCCAAAGGTTTCCTCAAGTTAAAATTAGTCAAAGATTTTTTGAAATGACAAAACCCTTTTATGTCAAGATTAATCATGCGTGCACTACATGTTGTTGTAGGGTACATATTGAATTTTCCATGCATTATGATATATATCATCATGTTTGTTGTACTTTGCACACTAACACTATTTTGCAGGAATATGGTCTTCAAGCACCTCCTACATCATCGAGAGATTTTATGTCAAGTGTATTATGCAATTGAGATGATGGTTGCATTTTTTATAAGATGAGAAATTCAAGATATGTAAGGACACTTTTCCCCTTGGTACTATTGTCTCCATTGTTGATTTTGTTGAGAATTATACACTTAAACCTCAGAATGAAGTGCAAGTAGTGTATTACCATTCTATACAAGTGACGATCTTTGTACATATAGTATTCTTGCATTCACATGATAGCAAAGACACAAATGGAAAGGTTTTAAGAGAGTATCACTTCTACATCAGTGAGGATCGCACACATTCATCAAAATTTGTGCAAGGTTTTTTCAAAGTTTTCTATCATAATTTAAGGGAAATAGGTATTGAGTGCAACCAACACATAATATGTTCAGATAATTGCACCTGACAATTCAAGAATGCAAGGATTTTCTATTGGTTGAGTAGATATTTGTCTTCTAATTTTATAATCTTTACAAAATATATCAAAACCATATGATGTAAACTCACCACTTCTACTAGACCTTAAAAAAATTATCTTATGATCTATCTGATTATCTACTAAATTTTTAAATGCCTTAAATCTAACCAAAGCTTCTAATTTTTTTCTGAAGAAAGTAACCTATTCATTCTAGAATAATCATAAATATGTAAGATAAAATACCTTGCTACATTTAGTCCTCTTGTCCTTGTGGGTCTACACAAATCTATATGTATTCTCTCCAAAGGTCTTGTGGACAAGTAAGCCTTTTTCTTGAAATTTTTCTTAGTATGCTTTTGGTCAGAATCTTGGATACTTACAATCTTTTGGACAACAAGACTCTACACCTTTGTTTGGCAACCCCCAAGGTTTCACAATGTACCCAAGGGATTCCACTTACTCACATGGGATTAAATGACTTCAAAGGATTCAAGACTCAAAATAAGTCTATTTAAGGCCTTAACACCACTAGACCAACCTTTCTAGATAGGTTCTAAATTCCATTTACACCCTTTGACCAGATTTCTCCAAACAAGCCAAACACCCAAGCAACTCTCCCTAGTAGTCCTATTTTTCCTGATTTTTGGGCTTTTGGACCAGACTTTCCAAATCACTTGAAAATTAAATTGAATATTCAGATACCCATTTGGAAGTTACACAGCATATGTGAAAATTAGATATGGATCTTTTGGGAAAACTATGCTTAAAATGACTGACTCTGGTATCTCCACTAGGCCTAATTGGGCCACTTTACAAAGCAACTATCAAAATTACTTAATTACTTATCCCCAGACACTATAACTTTCAGAAGTTCCTATATATGTCTCAAATAAAAGGATTATGGTATTGGTTTTCAGCCACAACCTTCCCAAATGGTCAAACTATTGGCAAGTTGATTTCCTGAGGAAGCATGACTTATTTTGTGTTGTCAATCATGGCAACAAAGTCATACTTAAGTTCTATCATGAAAGGAAAATGACTAAGTGTGAAAATAGAGTAGACAAACACATACAAAGATCAGCACATCAAAACACATGTTAGAGATTGCACCAGAGCATGCATGCTTAGGTATATACTCTATAGTGTATATACATGCTATATCTAGACACATAGAGTATGAAACATTAGTACGAAAAAGTTACAGGCAGATTAGTAGACCTGCAGTCCAGGAAACAAAGCATGGAAGCCGACTACAGTTTTGATCAGTGTGAATGATTTTGTAATGTAATGGCTATGCGCCTTTAGTTATAAGTTTGTATTAATGTAATTAATGTTGTAGTAAACACGCTTAGGCCGACTTGTTTGGAAGCGTTGTATATTTTTGTTTTAGGGCCGACTAGTGATTTTTTTTGGGTCGCGCCTATTCAGATTTGAAGATATAAGTATGTAATGTAAAGATATGTTACAAGTGTCGATAATAATGTAAGAGGAAGTTATAGAGGGACAATACTATGAAGTCAGAAGATGATATAGCTCTTTAAAGGAGTAAGAGAATCCACGCATACATGGAACTAATCAGACAATAGTGTCATTACAATAGTTCATTTTTGATATAGTGCATATCAACATTCAAAGGGTTGTATCCTTCATCTTATTGGGTAGTGAGCCTAGGCAGTGAGCCATAAACCTTTAACAGAGTTTTGTAAACAGACTCCTAACAGGGTCAGACCTTTAACCAGTTCATTGTACTTAATTTATAAAGACTGCTTCTAACAGGGAAAAGGAACTTTAACAGGTTCATTATACCTAGTACAATATTTTGTGGGTACTAATCCCCACCAGATTTTTCCTCTGATCAAGGTTCTCCGCAATCATATCATGTGTTATGTGTTCTTGTATTATGTTTCTTTGGATGCACATTTGATATATGTTTAATTGGCTGAAATATAATTAATAGATAAACACTGATTCACCCCCCCCCTCTTAGTGTTTCTAACAATTGGTATCAGAGCTCTGGTCCTCTAAAAGAAAGTTTAACCACTTGAGGAGATCATGGACTCAGCTGAAGCAAAATATGTGAAAAAGAATCTTGAAGCAGCTCTTGAAGATCTTGACAGATATGAGAAGGAAAATGAAGAACTAAGATTGAAAAGTGATGGCTCTCAAATACTTATTAAAAGGCTATGAAAAGATCTGAAAGATTGTTCTACAAGTGATCTAGGACAAATGGTCAAAAAGCTTAATGAAGAGAATAAATCTCTAAAGGATAAACTTGAAGATCTGGAGGAACAAATTACAGATAACCAGAACACCTTTGAAGACAAGATCAAATAAAGAAATCAATTGGAAGATGAACTTCTATAGGAAAACATGAAAGTCTTGGAATTGGAAAACATGAAGAAGAATTTGGAATCTGAATTAATAGAAGCAAAAGACAAGATTGATAAACTTCACACAAGTTCTTATTTAATTCAAATCCAGCTCAATGCGCAAAGGCAAAAAGGGAACACTACTGGTCTTGGATTCAGTACAACACAAGATGAAATCAAATCATCACAAAAGAGAGAAAAAACACTTGAAGCATCTTCAAAAGCTAAGAAAGTTGAAGATACTATAGAGGTTATATCTAAACCACCTAAAAAGGAAATCAAGCAAGTTAACAGAACTTGTTATGCATGCAATAAACATGGGCATTTGGCAAGAGATTGCAAAGAGGTAAGACCTTTTAATGGTTATTGTTACTCCTATAATAAGTTTGGTCACAGGGCTATTCATTGCAGAACAAGTCAAAGAAATCAACCTTAGCAAAATCATAGGAATATAAATCAAAGCAATCAAAGGAATCAACTCTCAAGAAATTTGCAGAACATTACATGTCAGATATGAAAATACAATGGACACACAGCAAAGAAATGCAGCATGATGAGAAAGAACATCAAACCTCATATCATTTGTCACACATGTGGAAAGGCTGGACATATCACAAGGTTCTGTAGATCCAAAACATAGAAACAAGAGGATCCTAAAAAGTCAATATTTGAAGAGAAAGGAGAATTCAATTTTGTCAAATCAAATGAAGATTCAAACAAAATATGGGTTGAAGTCAAGAAGGACAATAATGTTGACAAAGTAGTTGATGCATCCACAGTGGACGGACCCTCTACTTTTTCTTGAATAGACCTTCTTGGTCTTAGGGGGAGCTATTCTAGCTCAGAACCCCTGCGTGGTTGGTTTTCTCACTTTAGAGTATGTGCCTTTGGTTTCATGGTTAAAAGCACAGTTTACAGCTATATGCATTCACACATTATCTGAATTACATCAGGATCAAAGTTTGAAAATATCTATGTATGGTTGCAAGCATCAAATGCAACAGATTGTATAAAAAGAAATTCATAGTCGATCATTTTCACATTTACATTCGAGAGCATAGAAATTGAAGAGCATTGGATCACTAAGACATCAAATCATGAAGGCATAACAGTTTGGTAGTTGGAACAAATAGATAATCATTTTGAAACAGAGCCCTAGCCATCGTGTCGTTTCAGAATTTCATGGAAACCCTACATAAGAAAACACCAAGTAAGTATGGCAACCCCAGTTGTGTTTGATGTAGCAGAGAGGAAGAGGTTCATATTTAAGAAGCATCAATTCAAATCCATACTAGATGATGTGGAAGGGGCTTTCTCTAAAACCCCACTTGGCATTGTTCACGTGGAAGATATTCGTGCGTACATATACTGTAAGAAGGAATCATTAGGAGATGATAATATATCATCTCATATGGCATCAATGTTAAATAAGGATTTCACATTCAAGGATGAGTTCATGCACTTAAAAGATAACCCTATTGTTGAGTATTCAAATTCACATGAGTTTGAAGAACCAGAATGGGTAAAGATTCTGTTAAGCAGAATTCATGATGATCTTTTCTGGATTGGAGATGTCCTAGTTCGCATCACTACTGAACTAATCCATCAGTTAATCAGACTTCCAATGAATGGACTTATGCTTCCCATTGGCAAGGATGTCAAGAAACAAATTGAGCAAGTTTGTTTGTCTAGGAGTGATAGGTGTGGAATGACAGTTGACCCTGTCAAGCAAGATGACATTAAACTCATGACAATGATACTTGGATATAAGTTTCAGTATGCAAGCAGGTTGAATAGTGTCTCTGCAACAACAGTCCTTGTAGCTATCAAAATTGTAAAGGAAAACACCCAATACAATCTATGTGAGATCTTGCACGGTCAATTTATTGGCAATATCAAAATCATCAAGCATGACAGGAGAAAAACATTCAGGTTTGGTTCTCTGATCATCTATTTGTATCACCATATAGTTGGAAAGGTTACAGACCTTTATCTAGACAAAGGAAAACCTATAATGACTTAGATATCTCTTAAGGCTACAATAGACAACAGTGCAAGAGATACAATGGATATGGATATAAAGATATTAAGGGTTCAAATGCAGAGCAGGTTCAGACTATCTAAGAAGATAATTGACAAATACAAGGATACAATATGCTTTATGGTAGAGACAGATTGCACATGCATGGATGCTGTTGAGACTAGAACTAAGTGGATTCATCTACTAGGGTATGAAGTAGAAGACCATGTGTTAGAAGGATATGTGCAAGTCTTGTTGTCAACACCTAAAGACCCTAATGAACCTAGATGGGGCACTTACAGAGAAAAGACCGACGAAGTGGATATTGAGCTACAACTTGCTGTTAACAAAAGGAAAGCATCCAGAATAACATCCAACATTTTGAAAAAGAATGGAGTCACACAAGAAGATTTGGATAAGGCAAAAGAAGCCAAAATTGCACAAGTTAAAATTGAGAAAACTGTTGAAACTTAGAAGAAGAAGCAATAGAAAAATGAGGAGAATACCACTGTGCCTACTACCACAATTGATCTAGAAACATCCCCACCTTCTGTACCTAGAAAGAAACCCAGAGGAAGGAAGCAAGTGGCTACAAGTCATCCATCCTCAAGAGCCACCCGGAGCAAAGCTAAAAATGTTCAAGCTCCACTTGAGGTAGGATTTAGACCTAGTCTAAATATTTTGAGAAACAAGATTGTTAATGAAGGAAGATTGGATACACTTTCCAAAGTCTATGACAAGTATCAAGAGATGGATAAGACTGAGATACACTCTATGATCATATCTCATATGATCAAGTTTAAGAATTTTGTTCTTGAACTCAAAACAGTGATACCAGATAAGTTATGGAACATACTGAAGATAATGAAAAGACATGCTATAGAAGAGGACATGAAGATTAGAGAAGAAACTTTGGATACTCTTCTCACTGTCTATTCACATGATGAGAAGGACATTATGTTAGATCTGGTAAAGCCTCATCTCCAAACTAAGACAAGAACTCTTCAGATTATGAACAAAGAGTATGAGCAAGTTGGAAAGGAGACAAAAAAACCATTTGCACAAGTATTTATGGATAGACACATGTATCCACCAATGATGCCTACAAAAAAAGTTACTCCAGATCCTCCCAAATAGGCTACAACTCTAGTAATTTAGATTGCACCTATGACAGGTCCATAGGATTCAGCGCCCACAGTGACAACAACCTTTGAGACAGCTAAAGATTCAGAAGACACTATAGTAGTTGACAATGTAAAGATATCTATGACAGCTTCTGATAAAGATATGGATAAAGTTGATGAAGAATTTGTAAGCACCAAGGAAATGAACACTGATGATACATCTCTACAACAGGATAAAGTTCCTCTCATTGATCCAATAGACTTGGATAAGGAGAAAGATACTCAAGGTAACGAGACACCAGTAAAGGAAATCCATGTCAAAAGTGAATGTGTAGACACAAGTCAAAATACTATTTTCTCACTATCCACTCAATCATCCATCTCATTGTTGTCAAGATTAACTCCTGACTCAGCAAGTTTGGATGCATGGGGAGAAGAAGACTTAATCAAGATCAACATTCTTGCCATGGAAAAGGAAAAAGAGAAACAAGTGATGAGGAACCCTCGCTTCTTGGAAACAATGAACATTTTGAATGACTTAGTGCCTATTGATTAGAAAGTAGCCAAAGTACAATAAGTTGAAGATGTGGACAACATCTTATCAAACTTCAAAACACATTTCACTAGCTTAGTGGAATCAGATACTAAAATTTCAGAAGATGAATACAAGAAGGAGAGACTAAATGAATTGGTAAAGAACTTTACCTTAGATCTAAACTCCTTAAAGATTGGGCAGGCAATATTGAAGGAATTGGTAGATAAAGGAAAGAAAGTCATAGCAAACTATATGGATAGAGTGAAGCTAACCTCTGAGCACACTAAAAAGATAGCAGAAGTAGAAGAAATGGTGGATAACATAAGAAAATTAGTTGAAACCTCAATGCAAGACATGAACATATGTAACAATGTCTACCAAGGGCAGTTAGACAAAATTGAGAAAGCAAAGTTAGAAATCAACAAGATAAGGGTAAAGCAGACTCAGTTGAGAAATGCACTTGCACCATCTCTAGTAGTTCTCAATGATAAAATCAAATAGATTGATAATACCATACAGACATATGATCAAGGTCCTTGCATGGATCTAATGAAAATGGAGAAATTGACATATGCTTTATGCGCGCATCTTCAGATAGTTGATGCAATGAAAGTCTTTTGGCAGAAAGAGATTCAATCTCTTCAAGTTGTGTACCTAGAAGTCTACATGGAGTAAGTATGTTGAAGACTTACAATTTTTTCACACCTTTGTCATTAATGTCAAAGGGGGAGTAGTATAGAATGTGTATATGTAGAGAAGTATATATGTATATATCATAAAGTATTAAGATATACAATCATTTTTGTATGAAGTCATTTTGAGTAACTTAGCCACATTCCTTTGTTGCCATAAATGACAAAGTGGGATATTGTTCGCAAGTTGACTTCCTGAGGAAGCATGACTTATTTTTTATTTTCAATCATGGAAAAAAATTCATACTTAAGTTCTATCATGAAAGGAAAATGACTAAGTGTGAAAATAGAGCAGACAGACACATACAGAGATCAACACATTAGCGCACTTGTTAGAGATCACACTAGAGAATGCGTGCTTAGGTACATACTCTATGGTGTATATACATGCTAGATCCAGATGCATAGAGTACGAAACATTAGTATGGAAAAGTTACAAGCAGATTAGTAGGCCTGCAGTCCAGGAAACAGAGCATGGAAGCCGACAACAGTTTTGATCAGTGTGAATGATTTTGTAATGTAATGGCTATGCGCCTGTTGGTTGTATTTCTTGTTTTGGAATTTTTCCTGGTTCCCTATTCTTTTCTCTGTGATCTGCTATTTTTAGTCAGCTATCTCTCATTCCTTTTTGCTTTACCTATGTCAGGTTTTAATGTTTTCAAGTCTTAACCTATCTCAAAATGCAAAAAACCCTGGAAACCCTAAGCCTTCCAAGCGTTAAAAGTTGAAAAAACAAACCCTAAGTCATGTCACTTATGTTTTGCTGTTTCTTTTTCAGTCCACTTAAGTCATGTGTTTTAATCATATCGCTTTGTCGCGTTACTCCAAACGAATATTCCATAATCCTTCCCAACTTGGCAATTTTCTTTTGTCGCATGGTCTCATTTAATTTCAGTATATTCTTGTGGCATTATGAGACTTGGTAATTTCTTCATGTTGTGTGGTCACAAGATAACTTTGTAATAAAGCATTATGCAGAGGGGACCCACTGATTAGTAGGGTAATCGCGAGAAATTTTCAATAGTTATTGAAATGTCTTCAGACTTTCTGATTACCTCATGTCACGTTATCACCAAGAGGATCCTAGTTTAAAAGTTATGCAAAGCCTTCAGTCGGGTAGTCTCGAGAAGGAACAGAGGTTAAGAGATTTTGACCAAGACTTTGCGACTAATCGTCTGAGGTTTAGCGCAAAGCATAGTCGGGTTGTTGCCAAGAAAAGAATGATGACTCAGTTTTCCATTGTACAGTAAGAGAATGAATGACTTTGTGACATGTGTCATAAGGCGAGTGGATATTAAAGGTTTATCGCATGGTTGCCAGAAGGAAACAATTGAATCAGCGACAACGAGACTAAGTGCTTTTCCTTTTTTCACAATGTCTTAGAAAGATTTAAGGGTATATAAGGACATTTGGCGATTAAGCAACGGTTGTCGGATAGAGAGATTAGAGGATCTAATGCTGGTCGCGAAGTCTGAGAATAAAAGTTCCCCAAAGGGAAAAGTCCTCTTGACTTGGCAATTAAGGTTTTTCGCGCAGTTGTCAGATGAGAAAAGGGGAACATATAACCTGTTATCACACTCAGATTTTGTATCCTGCGATCGGGCGACTAGGTATAGTCGCATAGTCTTGATATGAAACAAAAACATTTAGCGACTAGGAGATAACCTTAAATGGTTAAAGGTAACGGTTAGTCGCAGGGTCTTAGAAAGGATTATGAGTTAGTGTTAACTATGTGCGACTATAATTTCTACAAGGTCGCGTGATCGCCAGATGGTGACTTGGGTTAGCCAAAGGAGAGAAAGTGTATTGTCACAATGTCTTGAGATAAACTATGGGTTAGTGACTGAGGTCCATGAAAAAGAGATTATATGCAGTCACACAGTTGCCCGATCCCAAAATCTAAAAAATGGCGACAGTTTTTGATGTGACAGCATGAATCATTTGGTAGCCAATCGGAGGCTTGTATTTTGACTGCTGTGCAAAAAGAGTAGTTGAGATGTAAGACAGTTAGCAAATCACAGTGTGACATGTCAGCTCTTTTGAATGTTGTAAGGTTGTTCTGAGGATTCACTTTTAAAAATTTGATTTCCTGTCAAGCTCATGGAACTACGGCTAGGTTTTCATTCAAGTTCACAGTATGTCAAATTGATGACAAAATTGATTATGAGCTGCGTGCTTTGAATGATGGCTATAAGGAGTTGATGGTGCACTCATTTTCATTCACCGTGCTTTTAGATTTGAGAGCCCAAGGTGTTACATTTTCAGAGAGGAGGTATTTTGCTCAGTTTCCAGTATTTTCAAACTTGATCAAAAGGTTCCGAGTTTCAGAAAATTGTGCGCAAGATGGTCAGCCAATCTTAGAAATAGATTTGTTTCAATATTAGTAAGGAGTAGGAGATTCAAGGTATTGCAAGTATGAGCGGGGATGTTAGTGTTTCTTCGACAAGTGGAGGAAGTGAGGAAGAGCAAAAGGGAAAGGCAATTTTTTTTGATGAATTCCTCCGTCTCTTGCCTGGTTCAACACAGAACAAGAAGGTTAATGCTAATGTCCTCATTGATGAGTATAAAGACGTTCGAGATGCTGTGATTCCAGGAACAATAGTTTTTTCCATCTTCAATTATTTTTATAAGAATTCTGATAATCCCATCCCAGTATCAAACCCTTGGACCTGTGGTTTAGCCAGGTTACTTGTTCCTGATGTCTTCCTAGATGTAGACTTGTTCTTAGACCTAGCCAATCACTATGATGGTTTGTCTAAGACCATCAAGAGGGATGATGGCACTGCCTTATTAATTTTGAATAGAAATTCATTCATGCAAGCCTTCGGCTTATTCAGCACCATGTCTACCAAAATTGACATGACAAAGAAAAAAAAGAGGTATACTTTGAAGCCAGGGGTTGCTAGAAGCCAGTTGTTAAAACATATGTTAAAAAAAGTAAGAAAATATTTAGATCCTATGTCCGGGGACTGCCCATATTATTACAAGGATCTACACTTTTATATCAAGTATGTTATATATGCGCTGTGTAGAGTGTTGGGGATAGATGGTGATGCAGAGAAGATTGATGCAGGGATTCTGATGATGGTGTTGGACATATAAGAGGTCCACTCTAACACTATTTATGACTATATTCAGCACATCATAGATGAAATGCATGAGGGTTTTATTGCAACCCAGAAGAGAATGAAGAACCCAAAGGAGAAGGAGCCCAAATTTTTGCATTACTCAGTTCTTATGCATCTCCTTTTGTATTTCAATTTTGTCATCATGGATGTTAATAATTTAACCCCTCAGAGATTCTACCAATCAACACCAAATCCTATCCAATTTTGGGTAAGGGTTTGGAATTACACTTCTAGGGAGTGTGACTATTGTGCCTTTCAAAATTGGATTGTGTATCCAATGGTGCAAAGTTTGGGAACAAGCAGAACAAGAATCCCATTAAAGGTTATACAACAGCTTAGGCCCTGTGATTATACAGATAGCTGGCCTGGAAAGCATAATTGGGGTGACTTCTTTATGAAAGAAAATTACACAGTCATCAGGGTATATGGGTGTAATCACCCACCTCATTTATTACCATATTATGTGCCTGCAAGAGTGGCTGCAATGGAATTCATATGGCAGTTGTTGTTAACAGATAATGAGCACTTTGCACCGCACAAGAAGGGGACTCTAACCCCTAGGCAGTTTAAGATTTCTCATTTCACAATTGGCAAGGGTGCCATTGATGCAGTAGGTCAATGGTTGGAAAAGTACAGGATGGGGGCAGCCCCTTATAGATACATTGATCCAAAAGGTTTCATGGTAGGGGTTAGAAAATTGTATACACCTACAATCCCCAATACAAATGTCCACTGTGAGTGCATAAAAGAAGATGCAACAAGGAACATCTTAGATGAAGATGATATTCATACGAGAAGACTAAGAATCCAACGGTTGCTAAAACTTGAGAAGCAAATAAAGAGAAATGGGTTGTCTTTTGGGGGCTTTTACCCTGATCTCCCATATTTTGACAGAATTAAGGCCATGATAGACAACTATTATGTGCTTATAGAGAAACTGGATACAATTCTTGACAAGAAGGGTGCTTAGACACCTGATTATTTAGAATCTGAGTACAATAGTAGTAGTGACAGTGATTATGCACGTCCTACTATGTATCCTTCACCACAACAAGCATCACAACAAGATATAGCTGAGATACCACAGCTGGAAGGAGCAGAAGGTCACATTATAGACTTGACAGTTGCTACTCAACTAGATGATGCAGAGGAACCTGCTGTAAAGAGGCATAAACTTGAAAGGCAAGAAGCAACAGTCTGACCTAGATGACAATGTTGAGTTGCCACTTAAGGCTTGTGTTGATGAAAGATTGATTCATCACCAAAAATTTCTAAATGATGACAGCTTTGTTAAAACAGAGGATTTTAAAGACTTCCTAATATGGCATAAGATAGAGCAGATCAGATCCCAATTGACAGTGGATGAAAAAGAGACAATAAAAAATGAAGCCCTAGTGGCTTTACAGTCTTATGATCTAGAGAATGAGGATATTTCACCTGAGGAAGCCAGGAAGATGGTGCTAGGTAGTGGAATATTATTGGCTGAGTGATGGGATTTGGCATCCGCCTTCATCATTGACCAAATCAGAAAATAGCCAGATCTCAAAATGCCTAGTGAGGTCCAGATGGGGGATGTAATAAAAGGATTTGGGTATAGTCCAAAATCTCAGGCTTTTGCAATGTGGAGCCTGAGCCCAAAAGACCAAAAGCCCCAACTGGTAAATATTCAAGAAAATATGGTGGGAAATCAAATGGTCTGGTCTATACAAAATACAGGGGATTTGGAGATCTCCCAAATCATGACACATTGGGCTCACTTGAATGAAGACAAGACTAAACAATTGTCTGAAAGGTGTAGCAATTTATTAGAAGAGACAAGTGCATTGTCTACAGACAGGGAGATGTGTCATATACAATTGCACTAGTAGGATCAGGTAATCAAGAGATTGCTGAAAGAGTTAGAAGAAAAACCTGAGGTGGTATATGCACCTGCACAACCACCACCATTGCAAATTGAAGATAAGCCTAAATCAGAGGAGGCTGTTGAACAGAAAACTAATGAAGAAAAGGGAAATGCAATTGCTTTGAGAGCATTGAAGGGTATACTACAACATAGAATTGAGATTCTATAGGATAAAACTGATGTTGTACTCAATTCATACAATAAATTGCTAGCTTTGCATACGCAGGTAATGGGGTACCTTGATATTTTGAACCCTTACTTTACTAAATGGTTTGCTCGGGCAAATTTATTTGAAAAGTTAGCATCTTTACAAGCCCTAAGACCAGATTTTCCTGAAATAGTCACTGAAGTTGAAGATGAGATCAAAAGAGTCAATATTGCTCTCTCATTCTTTAAAGGCAAATTAAACCAAATAGAGGTTAAGCTAAGCCTCTTTTCAAATGATTTTAATAAGTTTATTCCTTCCTTAAGGGGAGATGATGATCAAGTAAAGGATGTAGATGCCTGGAAGAATGAATTTGACAGCAAGATGCCTGGTGATGAGGCATTTATCTTGGGAGCAGATGTTGATATTGAAGGATTCAATAAAATATTGGATGAAGCTTTCAAAGCAGAGATTGACATCAACAAATTCCTGCTAGATGTTAAGAATATCACTGATGCTAGATGGGATAGACAAAAGGTACAAGTATAGAGTACTCAAGACTTTAAGTGGCCATGAGATGATAAAGTGAAAGCATGGGAGTTGATGACCATGCCCAAGAGAAAGAAGCCAGCAGTAGAAGAAGAAAGCTTGGACGAGGAGTAAAATTGAACACTTGGCACTGCATTGTTCGAGATAAGAAGAACAATTATTACAAAAGGAGAATTTAGATGAGTATGCAAGCATGGCTATTTAGAATCAACATAAATACTACCAGCTACCATCTATACAAATCTGATTTCAGTCACCAGATCAGGAGAAGAATAAAGAATATCTATTTTCATCTTTTGACTCGGTCGCTCCATCACTTCTTCTTTCTTTTGTTTGTTTATAGTTTTAGGGTTAGGTTTTCTATGACCATCCTAAGCTTGTTGCATCCTTAAGGGATTCCAAGATGGTCAAAAACCTATATATAGAAAAAGAGTTGTAATGGTAAAGAGGTCTTTGATGTTGGGAATTTTTGGAGAAAGAGATAATATATTGTAGAATTCAAATGTTCTGAACTTCTGTCTATCTTTTGAAGTTGGAAGATCTTTCATGTATGGAAGCTGGATCATATAAATAAAATACGATGCAATTTTACTCTCTTCAATTGCTGTCTCTTTATTCTCTGTGTATGCTCTTTTATGTTTAAGTTTGCAAGGCATTCTGAAGCATTTTGGTTATTAGGTAACTATCTAATTGCTTGCAAGTTTCTTT
>MU227982.1:4516804-4527524 GCA_018584345.1 Thuja plicata | reverse complement strand
AACATGCTGTTTGGGATCAACTTGAGATGTTTGATGCTTTTAATATAACCTGGTTGGAAAGGTCAAAGAATATTATGGCTGATTTTCTAGCAAATGTTGCTTTGAAAAATGATGATTTGACCCTACACGGAGTATCAATACTCGAAGTTAAGACAAAACCAGTTGTCTCTGAAAACATATACAACTGGCAAGTGTTCCAAGATGATAAAGATATTTTGAGATTCATGCAATGTTTGGATCAGTATGAAAACCAGAGCATAGATTGCAGTTCCATATTAGAATCAGATTATAGAAAGGATTACATCTTGGGAAATGAAGTTGTCCAATTAATTTCTAATCAGATTCCTAAGGGTTTGGTTGAACTTGAGGCATTGTTTATAACTCAGCAAAATGATTCAGCAAGGATAAGCAATGCCAACCTTGAAGATTTGGAAGAAATAAATTTGGGATCTGAAAATAATCCTCAAACAGTATACATTGGAAAAGGTTTGGATTCTCATGTAAGGATAAATTTGATCAAGTTGTTGAGAAAATACAAGCATGTTTTTTCTTGGTCATATGATGACTTGAAAGCATATAGAGAAGACCTTTTCCAACATGAAATTCCTTTGAAATCAGATGTCAAGCCATTTAGATAGAAACAAAGGCCCATTAACCCCTTGTTGGCTCCCAAAATGTAGCAGGAATTGATGAAACTCAAGGATGCTGGGTAATCCAACCTATTAGACATTCAAGATGGGTATCAAATCTAGTGCCAGTTAGAAAGAAAAATGTTGACATCAGATTATGTGTTGATTTCAGAAATCTCAATATTGCTTCATTGAAAGATAATTATTCACTGCCCAATATGGAAGCAATGTTGCATAAGGTGACTGGTTGTGAATTGTTGTCAATGATGGATGGTTTTTCAGGTTATAACCAGGTTTTAGTCAAAGATTTAGAGCAATATAAAACTACATTTACTACTCCATGGGGAACATATGTGTATATTAGGATGCCTTTTGGTTTGATAAATGCAGGTGCAACTTTTCAGAGGGCCATGGATGTTGCTTTCAAAGAGTTTATTGATTTATTCATGGTTATTTACCAAGATGACTTAACTGCATACTCAAAGAGGGCTAGTGATCATTGTGATCATTTGGGTAAGATTTGTAATAAAGCATTAGAATATGGTGTTTCATTAAACCCTAAGAAATATCATTTTGCAGTTAAAGAGGGAAATTTACTTGGACATATAGTATCCAGAGAAGGGATAAGAATAGACCCTGAGAGAGTAGAAGCAATTCAGAAGGTAACTACCCCAAAAAATTTAAAAAGTGTACAATCTTTCTTAGGAAAGATTAACTTTGTCAGAAGATTTGTAGCCAATTTTGCTAAAATTGTGAAGCCCATTATAAAATTGTTAAAGAAAAATGTAAAGTTTGTTTGGAGTGATGAGGCCCAACAAGCTTTTGAAAGGATAAAGAAGGCAGTGCAGGAAGCTCCAGTGTTGAAATCTCTAGATTATACTAGGCCTTTTTCCCTATTTTCATTTGCGTCATTTCATACAATCGCTGCAATATTACTTCAGAAAGATGAGCAAGGGTTCGAACATCCCATAGCCTTTTATAGTAGATCCTTGCAAGCCGCAGAACTTAACTATGAAATAATGGAAAAGAAAGCCTATGCTTTGGTTAAGGTTGTAAGATCTTTTAGGCCTTACTTGGTTTGTGCTAGTGTGCAGGCCTATGTCCCACATTCAGTAGTGAAAGATATCCTTACACAGTCAGAGGTTACTGGTAAGAGATGTAAATGGATTACAAGGATTCAAGAGTTCAATTTGGAAATCAATATCACCAAATTGATAAGAGGTTAAGGCTTAGCTAAAATTATGACTGAAGAGAACCTAGATTTAGTACAATCAAATCAGACAGGAGCACATCACCAAGCCATTACCAGTATAGAGAGGCAACCATATTACACTGATATTGTTTTCTTCCTCAAAAATGCTAAGTGTCCTGATTATTTGTCTGATAATCAAAAGAGAAGTTTGAAATTGCAAGCTCAAAGATATGTTTTGATTCAAGGTGATTTGTTTTAGAAAGATAAAAATGGTGTGCTATTGTTATGCCTTGACAAATATCAAGCTGAGAAAGTTCTAATTGAGATGCATGAGGGAGAATGCGGAGGTCACTTTCCTGCTAAAACCAGTGCCCATAAGAATTTAAGGGCAGGATATTATTGGCCTACTTTGTTCAAAGATACTTATACACATGTCAGGAAATGTGAACCATGTCAGAGGTTCTCCAATAAATTGAAATTTGCAGGTGCTCTGCTGCTCAACCCGGTGAATACTGAAGCTCCTTTTGCTGTATGGGGCATTGATTTTATTGGTGAATTTCAAGAAAAGTCTAGTGCAGGGCATAGTTGGATTTTAGTTGCCACAGATTACTTTTCTAAATGGATTGAGGCTATCCCCAAAAGGAAAGAAACAAGTAGAGTGGTTACTGAGTTTCTATTAGAAAATATTTTGACTAGATTTGGAGTGCCTAATAAATTGATAATGGACAATGCTATGAGTTTTAGATCAGAAGAAATGATAAGTTTCTATGAAAGGTATGGGATTACAATATCATATTCTTCCCCGTATCATCCTCAGGCCAATGGACAAGCTGAGTCTAGCAATAAAAGAATATTGAAAATATTGAAGAGGACTCTGGAACAAAATAAAAGAACATGGCATACAAAATTGAGATTAGCTCTTTGGCCTGATAGGGTAACACTTAAAAAGGCAACTGGTCAATCTCCTTTTGAGTTGGTGTATGTTTTTCAAGCGAGATTGCCCATTAATAGTTTATTTCCCATTTTCCAATTCATACAAGAGGAACATTTAGATGTCTCTGATAATATGCAGAATAGAATGATGCAGTTGATTGAATTAGATGAAAGAAGGAGAAATAGTCAAAGAGAAAATGTGAAGCTACAACATCAAATGAAATATCTATTTGATAAAAGGGCTACTGAGTGAAAGTTCCAGACTGATGATATAGTCCTCCAATGGAATGCAAGGGCAGAGGAGAAGAGCAAACACAAGAAGTTTGAGTCTTTATGGTTAGGACCTTTTATTGTTGCAGAAAATTTTGGCAAAGACTCATATTTGTTGAAGAATATGGAAGGAGATCTTTTTGAGTTTCCTGTGCATGGGAAATTTTTGAAACCTTTCTTCAAGTGAAAGTCGTTAGAGTGCACAAGTAATTATGTATCATATGTTCTTTCCCTTTTCTCTATTTGTAGGTTCTGTACATATTTCCCTTTCTATTTTTAGGGTTTTTGGTCCATTGTTGAGGTGGTCTGCAACCAGAGATTCTGTGGTTCTTTGTCATAAACCTTGTTTAGCCAATCCTCATTAGAGCCACTATTGGTTGTATTTATTGTTTTGGCAGTTTTCCTGGTTCCCTATTCTTTTCTTTGTGATCTGGTGTTTTTAGTCAGCTATCTCTTATTCCTTTTTGCTTTACCTATGTCAGGTTTTCAGGTTTTCAAGTCTTAACCTGTCTCAATATGCAAAAAACCCTGGAAACCCTAAGCCTTCCAAGCGTTAAAAGTTGAAAAAACAAGCCCTAAGTCATGTCGCTTCTATTTTTCTATTGCTTTTTTAGTCCACTTAAGTTGTGTGTTTTAATCATATCGCTTTGTCACGTTACTCCAAAAAAATATTCCATAATCCTTCCTGACTTGGCGATTTGCTTTTGTCACATGGTCTTGTTTAATTTTAGTATATTCCTTTGGCATTATGAGACTCAGCGATTTCTTCATGTCGTGTGGTCGCAAGATAACTTTGTAATAAAGCATTATGCAGAGGAGACCCACTGATTAGTCGGGTAATCGCGAGAAATTTTCAACAGTTATTGAAATGTCTTCAGACTTTGCGATTACCTCATGTCACGTTATCACCAAGAGGATCCTAGTTTAAAAGTTATGCAAAGCCTTCAGTCGCGTAGTCTCGAGAAGGAATGGTGGTTAAGATATTTTGACTGAGACTTCGCGACTAACCGTCTAATGTTTAGCGCAAAGCATAGTTGGGTTGTCACCAAGAAAAGAATGATGACTTAGTTTTCCATTGTGCAGTAAGAGAATGAATGACTTTGTGACATGTGTCATAAGGCGAGTGGATATTAAAGGTTTATCGCATGGTCACCAGAAGGAAAAAATTGAATTAGTGACAATGAGACTAAGTGCTTTTCCTTTTGTCGTGATGTCTAAGAAAGATTTAAGGGTATATAAGGACATTTGGCGATTAAGCGACGGCCGTCAGATAGAGAGATAAGAGGATCTAACGCTGGTTGTGAAGTCTAAGAATTAAAGTGCCTAAAGGGAAAAGTCCTCCTGAATTGGCGATTAAGGTTTGTCGCGCAGTCGTCAGATGAGAAAAGGGGAACATATAACCTGTTATCACACTCAGATTTTGTATTCTGTGATCGGGCGACTAGGTATAGTCGCATAGTCTTGATATGAAACAAAAATATTTAGCAACTAGGAGATAACCTTAAATGGTTAAAGGTAACGGTTAGTCACAGGGTCTCAGAAAGGATAATGAGTTAGTGTTAACTATGCGAGACTATGATTTTTGCAGGGTCACATGATCGCCAGATGGTGACTTGGGTTAGCCAAAGGAGAGAAAGTGTATTGTCACAATGTGTCGAGATAAACTATGGGTTAGTGACTGAGGTCTGTGACAAAGAGATTATATGCAGTCGCATAGTCATCGATCCCAAAATCTAAAAAATGGCGATAGTTTTTGATGTTACAGCATGAATCATTTGGTAGCCAATTGAAGGCTTGTATTTTGATTGCTGTGCAAAAAGAGTAGCTGAGATGTAAGACAGTTAGAAAATCACAGTGTGACATGTCAGCTCTTTTGAATGTTGTAAGGTTGTTCTGAGGATTCACTTTTAAAAATTTGATTTCCTGTCAAGCTCATGGAACTACAGCTAGGTTTTCATTCAAGTTCACAGTATGTCGAATTGATGACAAAATTGATTATGAGCTGCGTACATTGAATAATGGCTATAAGGAGTTGATGGTGCACTCATTTTCATTCACCGTGCTTTTATATTTCAGAGCCCAAGGTGTTAAGTTTTCAGAGAGAAGAGGTATTTTTCTTAGTTTCTAGTATTTTGAGAGTTGATCAAAAGGTTCTGAGTTTCAGAAAATTATGCATAGGACGGTCAGCCAATCTCAGAAATAGATTTTCTTCAATATCAATAAGGAGTAGGAGATTCAAGGTATTGCAAGTATGAGTGGGGCTATTAGTCTTTCTTCGACAAGTGGAGGAAGTGAGGAAGAGCAAAAGGGAAAGGTGAGTTTTTCTGATGAATTCCTCCGTCTCCTGCCTGGCTCAACACATAATAAGAAGGTTAATGCTAATGTCCTCATTGATGAGTATAAAGACGTTCGAGATGCTGTGACTCCAGGAACAATAGGTTTTTCCCTCTTCAATTATTTTTATAAGAATTCCCAGTATCAAACCCTTGGACCTGTGGTTTAGCCAGGTTACTTGTTCCTGATGTCTTCCTAGATGTAGACTTGTTCTTAGACCTAGCCAATCACTATGATGTTTTGTCTAAGACCATCAGGAGGGATGATGGCACTGCCCTATTAATTTTGAATAGAAATTCATTCATGCAAGCCTTCAACTTATTTAGCACCATGTCTACCAAAATTGACATGACAAAGCAAAAACAGATGTATACTTTGAAGCCAGGGGTTGCTAGGAGCCAGTTGTTAAAACATATGTTAAAAGAAGTAAGAAAATATTTAGATCCTATGTTCGAGGATTGCCCATATTATTACAAGGATCTACACTTTTATATCAAGTATGTTGCATATGCCCTGTGTAGAGTGTTGGGAATAGATGGTGATGTAGAGAAGATTGATGCAGGGATTTTGATGATGGTGTTGGACCTACAAGAGGTCCACTCTAACACTAGTTACGACTATATTCAGCACATCATAGACGAAATGCATGAGGGTTTCATTGCAACCCAGAAGAGAATGAAGAACCCAAAGGAGAAGGAGCCCAAATTTTTGCTTTACTTAGTTCTTATGCATCTCCTTTTGTATTTCAATTTTGTCATCATGGATGTTAATAATTTAACCCCTCAGAGATTCTACCAATCAGCACCAAATCCTATCCAATTTTGGTTGAGGGTTTGGAATTACACTTCTAGCGAGTGTGACTATTGTACCTTTCAAAATTGGATTGTGTATCCAATGGTGCAAAGTTTGGGAACAAGTAGAACAAGAATCCCATTAAAGGTTATACAACTGCTTAAGCCCTGTGTTTATATAGATAGCTGGCCTGGAAAGCATAATTGGGGTGACTTCTTTATGGAATAAAATTACACAGTCATCAGGGTATATGGGTGTATTCACCCACCTCATTTATTACCATATTATGTGCCTGCAAGAGTGGCTACAATGGATTTCATATGGCATTTGTTGTTAACAGATAATAAGCACTTTGCACCACACAAGAAGGGGACTTTAACCCCTAGGTAGTTTTAGATTTCTCACTTCACAATTGGCAAGGGTGCCATTGATGCAGTAGGTTAATGGTTGGAAAAGTATAGGATGGGGGCAGCCCCTTATAGATACATTGATCCAGAAGGTTTCATGGTAGGGGTTAGGAAATTGTATACACCTACAATCCCCAATACAAATGTCAACTGTGAGTGCATAGAAAAAGATGCAACAAGGAACATCTTAGATGAAGATGATATTCATACAAGAAGACTGAGAATCTAAGAGTTGCTAAAACTTGAGAAGCAAATAAAGAGAAATGGGTTGTCTTTTGGGGGCTTTTACCCTGATCTCCCATATTTTGATAGAATTAAGGCCATGATAGACAACTATTATGTGCTTATAGAGCACCTGGACACAGTTCTTGAAAAGAAAGGTGCTCAGACACCTGATTATTCAAAATCTGAGTACAATAGTAGTAGTGACAGTGATTATGCATGTCCTACTATGTATCCTTCACCACAGCAAGCATCACAGCAAGATATAGCTGAGATACCACAGCTGGAAGGAGTAGAAGGTCACATTATAGACTTGACAGTTCCTACCCAACCAGATGATGTAGAGGAACCTGCTGCAAAGAGGCAGAAACTGGAAATAGGTCAGCCCTCAACTAAAGGGTAGAATAAGAAGAAGGATAAGGCTAAGGCCTTAGTACCTGGCAGTAGGTTATATGATCATAACCTAAGAAAGACAACTAGGGAAGGAAAGAAGCAACAGCCTGACCTAGATGACAATGTTGAGTTGCCACTTAAGGCTTGTGTTGATGAAAGATTGATTCATCAATAAAAATTTCTAAATGATGACAACTTTGTTAAAATAGAGGAGTTTAAAGACTTCCTAAGATGGCATAAGACAGAGCAGATCAGATCCCAATTGACAGTGGATGGAAAAGAGATAATAACAAATGAAGCCCTAGTGGCTTTACAGTCTTATGATCCAAAGAATGAGGATATTTCACGTGAGGAAGCCAGGAAGATGGTGCTAGATAGTGGAATATTATTGGCTGAGGGATGGGATTTGGCATCCGCCTTCATCATTGACCAAATCAGAAAATAGCCAGATCTCAAAATGGCTAGCGAGGTCCAGATGGGGGATGTAATAAAAGGATTTGGGTATAGTCCAAAATCCTAGGCTTTTGCAATGTGGAGCCTGAGCCCAAAAGACCAAAAGCCCCAACTGGTAAATATTCAAGAAAATATGGTGGGCAATCAAATGGTCTGGTCTGTACAAAATACAGGGGATTTGGAGATCTCCCAAATCATGACACATTGGGCTCACTTGAATAAAGACAAGACTAAACAATTGTCTGAAAGGTGTAGCAATTTATTAGAAGAGACAAGTGCATTGTCTAAAGACAGGGAGATGTGTCATATACAATTGCACCAGTAGGATCAAGTAATCAAGAGATTGCTAAAAGAGTTAGAAGAAAAACCTGAGGTGGTATATGCACCTGCACAACCACCACCATTGCAAATTAAAGATAAGCCTAAATCAGAGGAGGCTGTTGAACAGAAAACTAATGAAGAAAAGGGAAATGCAATTGCTTTGAGAGCATTGAAGGGTATACTACAACAGAGAATTGAGATTCTAAAGGATAAAACTGATGTTGTACTCAATGCATACAATAAATTTCCAGCTTTGCATACGGAGGTAATGGGGTACCTTGATATTTTGAACCCTTACTTTACTAAATGGTCTGCTCAGGCAAAGTTATTTGAAAAGTTAGCATCTTTACAAGCCCTAAGACCAGATTTTCCTGAAATAGTCACTGAAGTTGAAGATGAGATCAAAAGAGTCAATATTGCTCTCATTATTTAAAGGCAAATTAAACCAAATAGAGGTTAAGCTAAGCCTCTTTTCAAATGATTTTAATAAGTTTATTCCTTCCTTAAGGGGAGATGATGATCAAGTAAAGGATGTAGATGCCTAGAAGAATGAAATTGCAAGATGCCTGGTGATGAGGCATTTCTCTTGGGAGCAGATGTTGATATTGAAGGATTCAATAAAATATTGGGTGAAGCTTTCAAAGCAGAGACTGACATCAACAAATTCCTGCTAGATGTCAAGAATATCACTGATGCTAGATGGGACAGACAAAAGGTACAAGTACAGAGTACTCAAGACTTTAAGTGGCCATCAGATGATGAAGTGAAAGCATGGGAGTTGATGACCATGCCCAAGAGAAAGAAGCCAGCAATAGAAGAAGAAATATTGGATGAGGAGTAAAAGTGAACACTTGGCACTGCACTATTCGAGATAAGAGGAACAATTATTGCAAAAGGAGAATGTAGATGAGTATGTAAGCACAACTATTTAGACTCAGCATAAATACTACCAACTACCATCTATACAAATCTAATTTCAGTCGCCAGATCGGGAGAAGAATAAAGAATATATATTTTCATCTTTTGACTCGGTCGCTCCAGCGCTTCTTCTTTCTTTTGTTTCTTTATAGTTTTAGGGTTAGGTTTTCTATGACCATCCTAAGCTTGTTGGATCCTTAAGGGATTCCAAGATGGTCAAAAACCTATATATAGAAAAAGAGTTGTAATGGTAAAGAGGTCTTTGATGTTGGGAATTTTTGGAGAAAGAGATAATATATTGTAGAATTCAGATGTTCTGAACTTCTGTCTATCTTTTGAAGTTGCAAGATCTTTCATGTATGGAAGCTAGATCATATAAATAAAATACGGTGCAATTTTAATTTCTTCAATTGCTGTCTCTTTATTCTCTGTGTATGCTCTTTTATGTTTAAGTTTGCAAGGCATTCTGAAGCATTTTGGTTATTAGGTAACTATCTAATTGCTTGCAAGTTTCTTTTAAGGAAAGAACTAAGTTTTGTGAGTAGTTTCAGGGAGCATAATGGTTTTTTAAAGATTTGATACAATCGTTTAGAGGTAACAAGGTAATTTTTAAGGCAACTTATCTGAATTGCATGTGAGTTGTAAGGCAGCTTACTGTATTTTTTTTCTATGAGATCTTAGTTTATTGACTCTGTAACCCAAAGGATAGGCACTGGTCCAGAAATTGGTCTGATAACCCATTATCACCCAAAGTCATTTCAAGGCATTAAAACCAATTTAATCAAAATACTCTGTTACTAAGAACAAACAAACTAAACTCATTAAGGACTCATGTCAGCAGGACAGTGTCCATTTTAGTGATTCCTTGGAGAGTGAATCATTAGGTTATCCCTCCTACAATAAAAGGAAGAAGGATGGAAATCCTTGTATCACTAATTTTTTCTATATTTAAGACCATGGTTTGTATGGTTAAATCTTGCATCTGGTTATGCTTGGTCATTTGCAAGGTGATTTATAAGTTGGTTTAACAAAGGTATATAGAAAATCAGTGTCCACACTATAACATACTTTGTAAACAGCAATCATAAAAGGTAAAACCTGCCTGAGTATATGTGGAGCTCAAAAATGAAGAAGGACCTTATCCATTCCTTAGAAATTAGGCTTTTCTTGTCTCTGAATCAGTATTAGAAGGCATAGTGTTCAAATAGTCATTTCAAGCATTGTGATTCATACAAGAAAAATTGCTAACAGTGCCTTTAGTTATAAGTTTGTATTAATGTAATTAATGTTGTAGTGAACATGCTTAGGCCGACTTTTTTTTAAGCATTGTATATATTTTTTTTAGGGCTGACTAGTGCTTTGTTTTAGGTCGTGCCTATTCAGATTTGGAGATATAAGTATGTAATGTAAAGATATGTTACAAGTGTCGATAATAATGCAAGAGGAAGTTACAGAGGGACAATACTATGAAGTTAGAAGATGATATAGCTCTTTAAAGGAGTAAGAGCATCCACACATACATGGAACTAATTAGACAGTAGTATCATTACAACAGTTCATTTTTGATATAGTGCATATCAACATTCAGAGGGTTGTAGCCTTCATCTTATTGGGCAGTGAGCCATATACCTTTAACAGGGTTTTGTAAAAAGACTCCTAATAGGGCCAGACCTTTAACCAGGTCATTGTACTTAATTTGTAAAGACTACTTCTAACAGGGCAAAGGAAATTTAACAGGTTCATTATACCTAGTACAATATTTTGTGGGTACTAATCCCCACCGGAGTTTTCCTTTGATCAAGGTTCTCCGTAATCATATCATGTGTTATGTGTTCTTGTGTTATGTTTCTTTGGAT
>MU227982.1:4475055-4516656 GCA_018584345.1 Thuja plicata | reverse complement strand
CAATTGCGACAACGACAAGGTTGTGATGGAAAAACTGCAACGGCACTGCCGTTGCAATTTGGTACCAAATGTATTAGTGAATTAATAGATAAACACTGATTCACCCCCCCCCTCTCAGTGTTTCTAACACAAAATCCAAATCCCTCACCAAATGGCTCCAAAAACTAGGGCCTTCTAGAAAATGACCCAAAACTCACTTCCAGAACTTCTCCTTCTAGATTCACCATATGTTTGACATGTACTTCTGCTGCCTCAAACAAAAACATGCCCTCCTTAAGCCAGATCTTCTGCTTCTACACTTATGCATGCAAGCACTCCAACTTTCCCAACTCGATGATCATCTACATTCTTTGTGTTAGTCCTGCATTATTATGGATAATTACATATGATACATGTCAGAAATCCATCCCCAAGTAACAGTTAGAATAGAAAGGGGATGGTTACACCATTTTTCTTAAGAAAACAATGTGAAAATGGCTATCTACAACACTTTGAATATATGAAAGAAAACTTCACAATGAAATGCTTCTAAGATGGATCAAAATAACTTAAAATGCATCCTATAATGCACAACAATGATCAAAACATGAAATAAGTACAATAATAGACCAAAATATGCAAGAAATTATGAATTTTATTGCATTTTCAGCCTATAGGCCATACAATCCCTTCTCCAATTCTTTTTTTTTTTAAAGAATGGAATTTCCCACCAAAACACAACTAGCCGTTAATATTTAAAAATTTGAATTATTAACTTGTGTTTTTGGTATTTTATTGCTTAAAACTTATTAAATACTTTATGGATTGAATTCCTAATTGATTCTAGGACCTAATTAACTCCATCGACTAATCAAATTAGATCCCATTTGGCACTATTGGCCACCCTGACATCATTTTTGGTCCTAATTCCTTTACCAGGACTTCTAGGACTTGTTAATAATTTATTATATTCTTTATTACAAATTGCCATTAAAGACCTTAATACGTCCCAATTCTCATTTAGGGATGATTTCATTTCATTTCCTTTGATTGGATCCATGGTGACCTTAGGTGACCTTAGGTGACTTCATAGGTGCTCCTGGACCATACACCCCACCGTGGAAAAATTTCTTGTCCCAAGAAGTATGGGACTTGGTCTTTCTTCCACCCATCCTCCTTGAAGGTGGTCTTCCTCTCTACCCTTGATCAGGTCTCTGATTTGATAACAAACCCCTTCTTCTATCCTTCAAACCTG
Organism: Thuja plicata; assembly: GCA_018584345.1. Lineage (NCBI taxonomy): Eukaryota > Viridiplantae > Streptophyta > Pinopsida > Cupressales > Cupressaceae > Thuja > Thuja plicata. The sequence goes on along the minus strand of MU227982.1, from coordinate 4,515,422 downwards.
CACTCAAAGGGTTAGAAACAAGGAAAGAAGATTGTTCATTTTGAAATCTGTCATCATGCTTGCCAATTTGCTATTGTGGAAAATGAACTTGTGGCTTCACAAACTATCCTTGAAACTCATTTTTAGGATTAGATAGATCCCTCCTTGTGTCCTTCAATGGAACCCTTGCAATCATCTTCATTGCTTGCTCCAAAGGACACCACATTGTGCCAATAAGGACACCATCTTCATGCCATGTTTGCTGCTTCACATTCAATGCCTCATGACTGTCCAAAAACTCATTCTTTAAGACCAATAAAGTGGTCTTAGGCAGCTATTCTATAGTCACCATCTTCTCATACTTTGGAATCTGAAATCAACATATGTTTTTGCACCAAAGACAATGATGCTACCAACTTCTTCTACTTTACTTGGAAGAGGTTTAAGAGTGAATTTTCTTCCCTGCTTGTGCACTACATACTCATTCTTCAAACCATAATAAATGTTCTCCCTTGAAGCCTGCCATGGTCTCCCTAAGATGATGTGGCAACATGTCATCAGAACTATATCACATAGAACCCTATCAACATAACCCCCATTTGAAAAATCTATGTATGCTTGCTCCTTAATCACAATATTCTTATCATTACTGACCCAAGAGGCCCTATATGGTCTACCAATAGGAAATTTAGGTAAGTTTAACTTATTTACCATCTCATAGGACACTAGATTGTCAAATGAACCAAAATCTATGATAACCTTACATATTTTTCCATAGCTTTTACATTTTTTTCTAAAGATAGATACCATGGGTATATGTTGGATAGGTGACCTTCCCATCAAGAGACACTCACCTTCTTCAGGATATGCATATTCATGGTGTGCTTCTTCATCCTGTTGTTGTTTATTGTCATCTTCTCCTTGGACAAATTGAACCCTCTTATCATTCTTCTTGGTTTCTCTTTTAGGACACTTGTAGAATGGATGTCCTTCTTCACCACACTTGTAGCACTTTCCAGGGAATCTCTTTCCTCTACCATTTCTTTTTTCTCCTTTCTGATCTGAGACTTTCTCTTTACCCTTCTAATTCTGCCCTTGTCTTGGATATACTCCTTTGCCCTTGTTTTGCTTCCCTCTTGAACTGCCTTGCCTCTCTTGCCTTCTTCTAAGCATGTCCTCGGCTTTCATTGCCAACTTGTAGCAATATTCAAGATTTCTAGGTGTGGCCATGCTCATTTCATCTTGGATATTGTACCTCAGCCCTCCAAGATATCTAGACACCTTCTCTTCCACATCTTCATCATGAGAGGCTCTAATGTCAAGCTTGTGGAATTCCTATGTATACCTTTGGACATCCATGTCCTTTTGCTTCAACCCTTGAATCTTATTGAAGAGTTGAACCGTGTAGTCATCAGGTAGAAACTTCTCCCTCATTTTGGTCATCATTCTAGGCCATGATGTGATCTTTGGTAGACTTTTCTTCCACCTTTCTGCGTGTAGGCAATCCCACCATAGCAATGCATGAACCTTAAGTATTGCTTTTACAATATTCACTTTATGCTTGTCTTTAATGTCCTCACAATCAAAGTGGTTCTCAATAGAACTGAAACAATCAAGGAGCACTTCATCATCTATCTTCCCATCATACATTGGGATCTCTTCTCTGACTTTGGATTCTCCTCCTTTAACTGCCTTCAGGATCTTCACTAGTCTAGCATCCTCAGGATCCAACCTTTCTTCCTCAGGTTCCTGTTCTAATTCATCTTCATCATCATGAGGGTCTGAATCCCTCTTCTCAACTAGATTGGCCAATCTTTCAATTAATTCTTCCAATCTCTTGTTCTTTTCTTCTTGCTCCATCACCATCCTAGCAAGCTCCATGTTTGTCATCTTTGGAGGCATGTGTGGAGCCTCTTCTTCAAACTCCTCAGACTCTGCTCCAGACATACACACCTAAACTTCCTCCCAAATCTCTTACTTGATATGACACCACTTGGTGTAGAGGCTTGGATACCTCTAATCTTTTGGGCAACAAGACTCTACACCTTTGTTTGACAACCCCCAAGGTTTCACAATGTACCAAGGGATTCCACTTACTCACATGTGCTTAAACGACTTCAAAGTATTAAAGACTAAAAATAAGTCTATTAAAGGCCTTAACACCACTAGATAAACCTTTCTAGATAGGTTCTAAATTCCCTTTACACCCTTTGATCAGATTTCTCCAAACAAGCCAAACACCCAAGCAACTCTCCCTAGTAGCCCTATGTTTCCCAATTGTTTGACTTTTGGACCAGACTTTCCAAAACACTTGAAAATTAAATTACAGATTTAGATACCCATTTAGAAGTTACACAACATATATGAAAATTATATATGTATCATTTGGACCAACTATGCTTAAAATGACTGACTCCAGTATCTCCACTAGGCCTAATTGGGCCACTTTACAAAGCAACTATCAAAATTACTTATCTCCAGACAATATAACTTTCATAAGTTCCTATATATGTCTCAAATAAAAGGATTATGGTATTGGTTTTCAGCCACAACCTTCCCAAATGGTCAAACTCCAAATCCCTCACCAAATGGCTCCAAAAACTAGGGCATTCTAGAAAATGACCCAAAACTCACTTCCAGAACTTCTCCTTCTGGATTCACCATAATTTTGACATGTAATTATTCTACCTCAAACAAGAAAATGCCATCCTTAAGCCGGATCTTCTGCTTCTACATTTATGACATCAAATTCCATGCATTTTCATGCACCCAAGCACTCCAACTTGCCCAACTCGATGATCATCTACATTCTCTATGTTATTCCTACATTATTATGGATAATTACATATGATACATGTTAGAAATCCATCCCCAAGTCACAGTTAGAATAGAAAGGGGATGGTTACACCATTTTGCTTAAGAAAACAATGTGAAAATGGCTATCTACAGCACTTTGAATATATGAAAGAAAAATTCAGAATTAAATGCTTCTAAGATGGATCAAAATAACTTAAAATACATCCTATAATGCACAAAAATGATGAAAACATGAAATAAGTACAATAATAGACCAAAATATGCAAGAAATTATGAATTTTATTGCATTTTTAGCCTACAAGCCGTACAATCCCTTCTCCAATTCATTTTTTTTTTTTTAAAGAATACAATTTCCCACCAAAACACAACTAGCCGTTAATATTAAAAAATTTGAATTATTAACTTGTGTTTTTGGTATTTTATTGCTTAAAACTTATTAAATACTTTATGGATTCGATTCCTAATGATTCTAGGACCTAATTAACTCCATCTAATAAAATTAGATCCCATTTGGCACTATTGGCCACCCTTACATCATTTTTGGTCCTAATTCCTTTACCAGGACTTCTAGGACTTATTAATAATTTATTATATTCTTTATTACAAATTTCCATTAAAGGCCTCAATACATCCCAATTCACATTTAGGGATGATTTCATTTCTTTTCCTTTGATTGGATGCATGGTGACCTTAGGTGACTTCATAGGTGCTCCTGCACCAGCTTTCCTATATGAAATTCTCTAGAAATAGTGTTGGAAGGTTTGGTAATTTGGGAATATCTCTCATATCGTTAGAAGAATTGATCTTCATCATATTATCAAAGTAAATGTGTGACATCCTATTGTGCCATAACCAACATTTAGTATTATGTGATTAAAAAATAATTGCTTCTTCTATTTTCTTTATTGTAGTAAGCATTTTCATTTTTCATTTTACCTTTTACAACTAATATTTTGAAACCTTTTGTAATCTCACATCTAGATGCATTAAAGATAATTTTATGCACTTTATTGCATAGCTAACACACTCAACGAAGTTTTCCTTATCCCCTTGTAATGAGAAAAAATGAAAATAATGGAAAAAGGAAGGGTTGGAATAAATGTTCACTATGATGATAAACAAAGCTAGGAAATATCATATCTCAAATTCTTCCTTTCTTTCATTACATTAGGAAGGGGAAAGCAACCACTAGGCTTAAGGGAACTCAAGTTCTGAATGGGTGTAGGATTTGTATCCCTTCACTAAGAGTAGACTGATTGATGTAATTTGGAATGCATAAAAGAGGTAAACAGGATGAAAAAGGATGCAATGGAGATAATCTATGTCTATAGACAACAAATAGAATGATATGCAAATTTTTGAACTAGATCTAAGAAATAGACAAAGCCATTAACATACATACAAAGTTTCAACAAAATCTATTTTTTAGGAGTGAATGGACTCATTCCTACCTGTGGGATTCACCCTTGCTCTATCAAATTTGATGAGGAATCCAAAGATCTAAGGCATACTATTATGCCTTCTTGGATTTGAATCCAAAACTCTACCACCTATCCCCTACACACAAAAAATGGGGAATATCTTGGGAGAAAGGAGTTTACTTCACTCAAACCACTATTTAGGAATTAACCTTGAAATTTTCTAAATGAAAAGGTGTAGTGTTAATAATAGATGCTTGACAATATGTTATACCTTAAAAGTGTCAAATTGTTCATGAAGATTCTTGAAAGTTTTATTGATATACTCTTGACCTTGGATCTGGGATAGGAAGACCATGAATGCCTTAATACATTCTAGGATCTAAACATTAGTCTATATCTTCCATGTTTGATGCTTGAATTGAACTTGACTTCTCCTTGAATGTATGAATTGAAAAGTTGATAGATTAATGTGTGGGTATGGATATGGATTGATTTACTTGGATCCCAAAATGAGGGAGGTAGCCTTGTACTTATATGTCTCCTAGCCATTTAAGGACTCGAATGCTAATGGATTCTATCAAGGATTTGAAATATTGTCTAAATAAAAATACCAACCTCCAATTAACATTTAGGCCCAAGTTAGTGTGTAAGGGGTACCTCCCAATGAAGGGGAAACTTGGGTTTCCCCATATATCTCAAGTCATCCTTTACGATGAAAAAAAAGCTCAAATTTTAGGTTGGGGTCAATGTTTAAATGAGGATTTCAAACATTGTAAGAAATCAAGGTGTGATCAAGCATAATGGAATGAAATCCTTTGACAGTAAAATAGGGCCTAACTAAGGACCAGTATTGTAATTTATTAAAATTTAGGATGCTACATTTTGCCCTCACTTTAGAGGGAGTATGAACTTTATTCATATCAAATAATAGGAAAGATATCTCATTAAGGTAAAAGAGACAAGTAAAACAACAAGACCCTAAGTAACTTAGGTTCTTATCAATCTTAAACAAATACAAAATAAACAAGAGAGAGAGAGAGATGCAAACTTACTATGAGTCATAAAAAGAAAAATAAAGGTGCAAAAGATGGAGTTGATAGTCTAGCAAGTTATGTTATGCTATTAAAATTATAAAAATGATAACCAAGTCTATCATTTTCCCTAATAAAATCTACCATAGGAGGATTATGCATAAGAAAATACTTGTCTCTAAAGGAATATTCTACTAAGATAGTGCTAAAAAAGGATTAGGCCTAAGTAGAACATTATCTCCAAATGAACCCATTAAAAGGATATTACTAAGCAGAAGGTAGTATTTTCCAAGTAATCCACAAAACATTGATCATTATGTGTTGTTCATATGGTGTAACAAATAGTGGAGTGTATGTCAAAAAGTTAAAGAAAGTGCATACACCTTAATGGAAACAATAGTTATAAGGTAGGATACACTTAAAAGAAAAGCATGTTTCCACTATGACTTTCCCTCAAATAAGGACAAACTAAGGGAAATGAATCACATAAAAAATAGAGCAAAAAGGGATCTACTAGTTCTGGGGTTAGTATGATCATATGATAAATTATGTATATCAAGCATTATGGAAAAATGAACTAGCACATTGCAGAGAAAAAAATTAATGATGACTTCTGCCGCTTTGCATCATCCCCAAATAGACAAAATAAAGACACATTTACATCAATAACACATATATGACATAACATGTAAACTACATATATAAGAATTGAGATACAAATAAAGGGATGTCACAATAGGTTCAATCCCTTTATCACCTTGCTCCAATGGAGAAGTAAGGTTTGTCTAAATAAATATACATAAAGCATATAACAAGCAACACATCACAAGGGAAACACATTACAAACAAGAAAACACTTAACTGACTCAACTGCACAAGAGGAGCTAGTTAAGTATATCACCTACCCCCATCTTAATTATCATTTCTTTGGAAAGGTGGGAAACACACAAGAGGCACAATGTTGAGCACAAAATATAGAGCTAATACAATTTTTGAACAAGGAACATGCTCTAATGGTGAATCACATTGTTAGTCATAAGCAACTAGGTATAAAATTATTGTATATAATTTATGATTTATCTCAATAACCCCATACATGTCATCAAGATCATTAAGATCAATATCATTTGTATCCTTCACATTTTTATCATCATCTAGAGTATCTTCATCATATAAATTAATAATAATAGGATATTTAATAAGAAAATAAAAATCATCTTGTTTAGACAATTTAGTTTTCTTTAGATTAACTTCCTCCCTTGGGTCATGCATAGGCTTGTCAAAGGGAATCAAAATATTATGATCTGTATTATGGGAAGAAATATTTTGGGAACTAGCTCACAAGCCCTAGAACAATGCCTATAGTGGCAGTCACAAGAAAATAATTTGCGTTTGGTTTTTATTGATATTTGGAAAGGTTTAGGATCAATAAAAATCAGTTCCTTTTTTTCTTTAGGAGGAAGAATATAAGGAACCTCACTATGTTGAGAGATAGAGGCTGCAAAATTATCATAAGATATAGGAGGGGGAACAAAAGTATATCTAGGAGGAATATGATGTATAGAAATTAGTCTAGGTCTAGCACAAGGAGATTTGACATCCTTAGGATTGCTTAGTTTGGAAATATTTTGGGATTTGAGTTTTTGGTAGGATAAGAAGAGATGATCTTGTTGAGGTTTTAATAATTGAGGCATGGTAGGCCAAAATATGTCAAGGTATAAATTTCCATGAACCACTAAAGGTTGATGGAGACTATAATTAATTGTGTTGATTTCTCTGTTATGGGGAACTTTAAAACACTTATGGATAACAGAGGAAAAAAATTTCATAGTAGTGAGCCAAGGAATCACAAGTCTCATTTGGAATTGATTTAAATTTGGGATGAAAAAAAAAGGTGACATCTAAGAATTTCTTACCAAATTCTACAAGAAAAGTGATGGAACCTTGGGTAGGAAAAGTAAAACTATTAAAATTATTAATCATCATATCTAATTTTTCATAGGAGTCTTGATGAAATTGTCTTGCGTAAAGATGTTCCTTAGTTATAATATTAACCATGCAAGTAAGATCAATAATAATTTCTCAAGAGAACTAATCATTAATCTTCATAGAAATATAAAGATGACCATTGGGCACCTTAATAGTCTCCTTAGGATCAAATGTAATGAAAATCTCGATTTTAAGTTTAGATTTTGGTTTAGGTTGACATTGATCTATGATATTAATAATATTATTGGAAACACTACTCATATTTGATGGGTTCACGAGGCACAATAATATTGATTGAAGAAGGTAATGTGGTAGGTTCAATGGTATTGGTAGAATGACAAGGAAAAGCATTGGTATATATTTGTAAATTTTGGTTGATGTGTGCAATAGATTTGTTTCCTTTTTTATTCGTACCATCAATAATGATGGTATTGTTACCTATGGATCTTGGATAATAGTATTCAAATAGAAAAACTTTGCAATATCATGGCCAATATGAAAATGGTATTCACAAAAGGCTTTGGGATCATGGGAAGCTAGAAATAGTTTGGAAGGTTCAATCAAATTGACAAGAGTATGTTTCAAAACATTAGCATTAATCAACTTCAACATAAAATTATGCAAATAATCAAAAAGAGATGTAGAAGTATGAGATGGATTAAACATGGATGACAAAGGAGCCACACCTAATGTTGCAGCTACCACTTGTGCGTCACTATGTTTGGAATAGACCTTTTTTAGGTTTTTGGAACTTTTGTGATGATTTTTGAGAGGCATCACTCTTATCAACTTGATTCATTGGAGTGGATGACTCAAAATGGCTCACCTGAAGCTGATAATTATAAAAAACTACACATAATTGGGTCAAAGGAGTGAAATATAAAATAAATAGCTAATCTCTAATGTTCGTTTGAAAATTATAAATGAAAACACATTGAAAATTTATATCAAGCACAAGATAAGAAACTTGAGGATGCAAATGTCTAAATCTACCAGTAAAATCAGTTAATTTTTCCTTAATACCTTTCCTATAATGAGTCAAATGAATTAAATAAATTTGAGGACCAATATTATTTTGATTTATTTTTTCCATTAAGAATTGAAGTCACTAAGATTTTATTAATATAATAAATAAGTACAAAGATAATATCGCCTTGGAAAGAAAACAAGGTGAAACATATATAGTCTATATGAATCACAACTTGATAGGAAAAATGTTCCCAAAATAAGTATTATCAATCCACCCATCAACCTTAAAAATATAGACATATATCGATATATAGACATAGAGGATAGAAAAAATCAAAATATAGATCCTCAACAAATGAAGAGAAGCATCATAGTGAAGATCAACTGCTAGATCCAATAGGAGGAGGCAAGAATCCCTCTCCTATATCAACACAACTCAACAAGTCCACCCTTGAAGGTATGTACCCTAATGATAGATCAAGAGGATCAAGTAAGAGATCATTTTCAACATGATATGAAGAGTCCAAAATATCCCAATCAACAGGAGAAACAAATTTCAAAGGAAGAATAGCCAAAATGTACAATCCATCATAAGGTGCTAAGGGGATGTTTTCTGTTGACTCTGGTTTCATTGATGTCATGTGATGGTGCTAGGGTTTTCTATTTAGATCTATATATCTTGTGTAACCCTAGTCCACTTCCTATCACTTCTGCATTAATGTTTTTAGTCAAGTGAATATTTCAGATCAAATATTACTATGGATCTTTTAAATAAAGATCAATCGATGGAGAATGAAGGATAAGTGAAAATCAAATTTGAAGGACATATGTCAATTAGACATGAAATTAGGATTTCCCTCTTCTATATGTATCTTTATTTTCTCTATTATAAGGGTTCCGGCTTCTCTGCAACAATTGATGGCAGGTTCCAAGTTTCATTCCTCTGTAAATATTTCTACCTTTTCTTTTCATATACAGTGTTCTTAGTTCCTTTCGGGTCCCATAGAAGGATATCATTGTAATAGAAAGCTTCATGAATTAAATTTTAGTGTTGTTGTTTTTTTATCAAGTTGTCTCCATTTGATTTTTGAATCATAGAGATTAAGACATCAAGGGTGTTTCGATTCCATCCATTTTTTATCTGCAATGGAGTCATTTAAAGGATGGCTATGATTTAGGATTTGTCTTCAGATATGTATGAGTTGGGGTATCGAGGGTATGTCAAATTTTCTTTCAGTGGATGCTAATTAATGTATTGTCTATTATAGGATCTCTTCCAAGGGAAGAGTTAAATGCTTTGAGTAGGTAATTGCATATTTGAATACACAGGTAGATCCACAAGTTTAGCTTGATTACTGAGGGTATGTTGGTGTAAGGTATTAAACATATTAGACTATGGTATATTTTTATCCATAATATTATTTTTAATTTTATGAATGAATCTATTACCCATTGGATAAGGCACTCATCTATGAAAGATCTGGGTATTTTAGAGATCCATTAATCTCAAAATATAATTGAAAATCATTTCCCTTTGATGTTGATAGGAGTTAGGATAGTTCCTATTTTTAGACATACTTTATGCAAGTGGGATATTTCATGAGATTTGATGAAACATTAAGGTACATGTTACCTATAGGTTTTAAACATATTCCACAGTTATATATCTACATCTGTTATTTGTCACAAGAAGTCATGTGTGTGCAGATTAGGTAGTGCCCACCTGAGTGACGTGGAGCTCAAAGTGAAGGAGGTATTTAAACCTTATTGAATGTTGGCTTTCTCTTATCTCTTTTCTTCTAAGGGTGTTGACTTTGTTCCCTAGGTTTGCAATCCCACAGATTGGTCTCAAAATCTCATCTAGGAAAGGAGAGTGCAAGAAAAATAACTAACAAGATGTCTTTGGAGTTTCCCCTATGTAAGCAAATAGAAGGTTTTATGGGCCACTAAAATAAGAAGATTTTAATTAGGGCATCCATTCAAGTGGCTATATGTCCAATAGATTATCCCCGTTATGGAAGCCTCCTAGCCTACAAAATTTATGTTCTATATGTTTTTAAGCACCATGCGGGTACTGAGAGAGATCTTCTGTCGGTATAGAGAAATCGACACTTGTTTACTCTGACACTAATCACAATGAAATTTATTATATACCAGTTCGGAAGGGCTTGGATTTTTCCACACTAAAATTTTTGTATGAATTTATATTACACTCAAGATCCATGAAGGTGAGGGGAAAAGATACGTTCATATAATTCTTTGGGATTACAATTCTAGAAGACACTTCAAACACATCAGAAAAGTGATTTTTTTAAGCACCAAATCAGAAGTGTTTTTTAACTACTAAAAGTATACATGAAAGTTTTGGAAGATAGATAAGGTCTTCGTCAAGCATCCTACATCAAATACATTAGTATTTTATGATTCATTCTTCATCCCCTGATTGCCAAAGTGCTACACAAATAATTAGTAACACATAAATTAAGCATATTAAGTGCACAAACATATTTAGGAATTAAAAAACTCAAAATATAGCATCAAAATCACTAACACATCTATTTGAGTTGTTCATTTACCAATTATAAAGGGAATGTGATCAAAATGGTAAATTTTTTCTTTTCCTTCCTAATTAAACTCGGTGAAAATTGTTGTTCATTAACCCATTAAGAAAGGAGATATCATGAAAATAGAACAATTTGTTGTTCTTTCCCTTCCTAATTAAAACTATGTGAAATTTTTTGGGGTCTTTGATCCACATAATTAAACTATGTGCACTTTTTTGTTCATTTAGCCTCCTAATTAGGCTATGTGTAATTTGTTGTTCATTTATCCTCCTGATTAGGCTAGATGCAATTTGGTGTTCATTTTAAAAAACAATTTAAAAATCTGATTTGTTGCATGTTTAAAATAATAAATCTTGAAAGTATCACAATTTATAGTCCCAAGTGCATAGATCTTGTTTCTCTACTTGAAAAACACATTAAAAAACACCAAATAAAAATCAGAATTTCATGTTCACTCCAGGTTCACCAAATGAAGGAGAGGAAAAAGAAGAAATATAATAATTATTGCATTCAAGGAAAACAAAACCTATAAAATCATACAAAACAAATCTTATCCTAAGATAAGAGAAATTGAGACAAAGTGCATAAAAGAAATCAAGTTAATTCAAACACTTCCTCAATTTGACTCCCATGTTCTTTATTTATTGTCAAAATGTTGATATGGTACTCCCATTATGACAAGATGCACATATAGCATGAAAACAATTTGGCATGATAAAAAGAATATTCAAAAGATGTGGTTGTAAAAATGAGAGAAAATGAGAGTCCAATTTATAGATTTTTGGAACTCAAATCGATGGACAAGATTGAAATCCAATGGACAATCAGGATTAAATGAGAGGACAAGTTAAGTGATGAAAATTTGGAAATTGCATTTCCAAGTGAATGAGGAAATGGAAATATGAGAGAGTTAAGTGAAAATAAATATTGGAAATATTTATTTTCAACACAAAATATCATTTGCAAGTGGAGGAAAAAATAGAAATATGATAGAGTTTAGTGAAAATAAATATTGGAAATATTTATTTTCAACAACAAATGTCATTTTCAAGTGAAGGAAAGGATGAGTGATGAACAAGTTAAGTGGAGGAGATAATGGAAGGAGGAAAGAATTAAGTGGAAAAATAAATTAGTAAGTGGGAGTTAGAAGTGGAGACAAAAGGGGAAGATGGAAGAGTTACAAGTGGAGACAAATTAGCATGAAAAAGAGATAAGTGGAGCTAGAAATGAGAGTAGAATTTAATTAAAAATTATTAATTCCCTCATAATTGTAAAATTAGACAATTAAATAAATAAATTTATTTAATTGTGGGAAAAGGGAAAAGGGAGTAAATAAATAATATATTTATTTACCAAAGGAATAGCATCTAGATAAGAGGGCAAAATAAATAAATATTTGCCCCTAGAAAAAAGATTAAATAATTGATAAAATTATTTAATTGAAGATATATGTATACGATATGATGAAATCAAAGGATGAAAATTAGAAATTAATTAAATAATTGTCATATTTAATTAGTAGAAGAATGACACAATATTGGTGATCAAACACACAATATTGAAGACATGTTAAAAAATGATGCCATAGGTGTGAACCATTTTTGGGTGTCTACAACTATATATGATGAAAACCTACCTGTGTGGAACAAGCTCAAACATGCGAACGTTAGTTGTAAATCAATCAATCTAATCTAAACATGTTCATAAAACTTGCAACTACACAATAGCTTCCAACATAACCTTCGATGATCCAAATAAGTGCACCAAAGCCTTGTTGATTTTCTCTTAAAGAGGAATGTGGGTGTGCTCTCCCAACACAAAATACTAATCCCACTATTGACTACTTTCTTAAGGTGATTGATCCTACAATGTAAACTAATGGAATGATGAAGAACCCAAGAACATGTCTGAAGATCTTGTTTCAAGATTTTACCATTGATCCAAATAGAAATTCAAACTATTAAGCTAAAGTGGAGTGCAAGATTAATCTCAGAATCATTCACCATTAACCTAGCATGTGATTTATAGATTCAACAATGAACTCATATTAAATAGAATGAAAATGAACTATGAAATCATAGAACAATCTAACATGATAACAATGCATAAAATGAGAGATCATTTGCAAGGAGTGAGGCCTCCTATTTATAGATTTTTGGAGTGAATTAGAGGGATTAAGTGATGTGGAACCTATGTGGAATCCACATAGGAGCCACATAAGGGACACAAGGGTAAAAGGACATGCCATTCAAAAAGTCAACTTGAGGCATTTAAGGTTTGAGCTCAAGGTTTCTCACACATGTGTGAGATAACTTGGGGAAAAGAGTGGGGGAAAATGTTGCAAGGGAATTTAAGGAAGTTGGGTGGCTTCCTTGGGATGAGTTGCTCACACATGTGTGAGCAACTCATTAGCACTTAAAAAGTTAGGAATAATATTTTTAGGATAATCAAGTAGGATTAATTAGTGGGTAGGATTATTAGGATGAGAGTGGTGGGTGTAGACTTGGATTTTTAGGTGGGTTTTGGATTAATCTAAATTGGATTTAGACTAATCACAGCTCATTAGAATATTAGAATGTGGAGGGAATAAATAAATTAAAATCTATTTAAAAGGTGGATTTAATGGAGGGAATGTACTAAATAAATTTTAATACATTTAGAGTGATGTATTCAAATTAAATTTAAATACCATAGAATAATGAATTAATTTAATTAAATATATTTCATTAAATCAATATATGAATATAACAAAATAGTTAATTAACTAGAATTAACTATAATGCTAAGGGAATATAAATTAAATTAATATAAGTGTGCAGGGATGATTTTAGGTGTCTACATTTTTTCCCTCTTTGATGTGGCATCAAGGACATGTTACAAGTAGTGGTTGTCATTGCACCAAAAGATCAACCTAAAGATCACCTTGTTAATGCCCGATACTACCACTAGACTTATAGAATCCACAGGAGGCTATTAAACCATGTTGTGAATAATGTGTGGGACCTTGAAGCACCACCAAAAATCCCCCTCCTAGCATCACTTGCGATGGATTTTGTGATTCAAACCTGTAACCAAGATCTGATACCACTTGTTACAAGTAGTGGTTGTCATTACACCAAAAAATTGACCTATTAATGCTTGATACAATCACTAGACTTATAGAATCCACATGAGGTTGTTAAACCATGTTGAAAATCCTTCAAGGGATGCTGACCCACTACCAACAAGATGATGTCATGTTAAAGAAAAAGGAAAAAAAGATTCCCCATAGAGAATTTGGTGAGAGTGTGTGCTCCCATGCAAAATGGTACAAAAAATAAATTTTGGGTAATTTTCTCCACAGAGGTAGAGGGAGAGTAAAATTAGGAAAAAAGAAGAGAAAAGAGACATTTTGAATGATAATATAGGGATCATGAGAAAATAGGATAGGAAATGGGGTCTGGGAAAAACAATGGGCCCTATGGGGACCTATAAATAGGCCTAGAGTGCCCTACAGAGAGTCATTTTCATCACATGATAAAGACAACTCAGAGCTTGGAAGAGCAAGATGGAAAATGAGTGATAGAAAAAATAGCTTGGTGAGTGCATGAGGGTCTACAACCAGCTAGATGACATGAGAGTACCGATGTGTCTCGAAGACCTCTCTTATGTCTTTCATTTATTGTACTTTATGCATTAAATGTGCCTATACAATAGGCTAGGGGGTACACAGGTGTCCGTTCAGAGACGATGATTGGTCGATCATAATTTTCATAGATGTAGATCATCAAATATTCATCTGCAAGGACAAGGTTAGGGAGTTAGAGATGGGGATTGATGGATCATTTCCTTTGAGATGATGAATGGGGGGGTTGACCAATTTCATCAAAGGCAAGATTAGCCAATCACCATCTCCATAGATTAGCCAATCGCTATCTCCATAGATCAAACTATATGAATGTATGACATTCATATAGTTCATGTGAACTCCTATTAGCTAAAATAGAAATTCAAACTATTAAGCTAAATTGGCGTCTCGAGGTTTTGGGTTGACTGACAAGGGTTAGACTAGAAAAATTAGTATAGGAGGGTTTAGGGACTTACTCGAGGTAGAATAGGGACACGATGCCCCAGTCTAGATGGGGATAGTAGGAAAAATGGTTATAATTGACTAACAGACATGATTTTAATGGGATGCAGGCATAGGTACTTCCTTTTGGTTTCAGGGAGTGCTATCTAGATACAATGAAGTTGTGGGATTAGTTGACTATCGCAGAGTGGGTATAGCTTACTATGTGTGGGCTACATCATGTACAAAAGTGGCCCAAGATTAGAGCACATAATGCATTCATGACTACCTTGATTGAGAGGTTTCATTCAAACACATCGAGTTTTCATCTTCCCAGGGAGAGGCCACAATTACATTATTCAATATATGACATACTCAAAGTCTGCCAGCACACTCAATCTTCAAAAACTGTGACCAAGCACATGTCTATGCTTGGCCTAGGGCTTGGTGTTACAAATAGGTATCAATGAATTCTAGTACCCAAACTTTGGAATCTTAAAACACATTTCCCTAACTTGCATTCCCAAAGTGGCCATGGTTATCCACTAGTGAAATTTGAAGTTAGGGTAATTTATTTATGGAACCCTTATTCTGAACACGAACGAGTGTTGGGCAGAGAATCTATCAACAACTCCTACAAATGGATTCTTAAAGATCCCATACTAGAATTTTTAGATATATATTTAAGAAGACATTCCCACCATGTAGATCTGCAAATCATTCAATGAAACATATGATTCCAAACACAATGCAAATTTGCAAAATACAATATAAATTAGAAATTTGTCTTTATTCTTTTACACCAGAAAAAATACACACATTCCTCCTCTCAATTGAATTTAATTTATTCAAGTATATTTAGGCTTCATCCAATGTACCCAACTTTTTTTCAAACATTTTAGACTGTTGGAGAAGTTGGAAAGCCGAAATGCTCAAATTGCAACTTTTCTTGCAAAGTTGCATTTTGCAACTTTTCCAATTTTACATCTTTTTGAGAAACTTTTTCTACTAAGGATTTTTATGCATTCTAAGACAACTTATGGACCCCAAATGGATCCAAATGACAAAATACCACAAAAATACATAACCTAGACTAAAATTGGATCCTTTGACCAAGGTTGACCAAGTGGCTTATTAGAGTTGCCTACTTGTCATTTGGTCTTACAAATGGATCTTATTACATTATTTTGGATCCAATGATCCCTTAGGAACTTGAGGCATATTAACCCTAATTTGATACATCTTGGGAGGGGTTCCCCTACACCATACTCCCCTGGCCTTTGAAACTCAAGTTCCCACTTGAGAACAACTCCTGTTGTGTGGTTCCATGTTTGGTAATTGTTTGTTCATCCATCCAGGTGACAACGAGGTCTGGTAGTCCCTTCCATTTGAATAAGTACTCCTTATATGTGTTCCTCTTGGTCTATTTCACCACTTTGGAGTCCAAATTTTTTCCAATTGTAGTGGTTGGATAGGAGGAAGATCCTTAAGCCATTCAACTTGTTCGCCATCATCATCATCCTGCAAAGAAGAGTTAGAACCTGCATCACCCTTTAATGGAGTGAGACCACTAACATTAAAAAAAAGGGCAAATAGAAACTGTAGGAGGTAGTTCTATCTTGTAGGCATTCTCCCCAATTTTATGTATTATTTTGCAAGGAACAATCTTTCTCATCTGTAACTTAGTGTCTTTTTTTCCTTTATGAAGTATGTCCTTATTTAAATAAGCCCATACTTTATATCCAACATTGAAACTAATGTGTCTCCCCTTCTGATATGCTTTTACTTTATATTATTTTGTGTTAGACTTAAAAGTCTCTTTCACCTATTCATGAACATTTTGGATTAATTATGCTAAGTCCACAACTTGGGCACTGGTTTTGAAATCATTTGGAAAGTCCCATAACTCCATCACCCCTCTAGGATGAATGCCATAGTTTATCTGAAAAGGAGTTTTACATGTGTTCTTGTTTATGGTATCTTTAAATGCAAACTCTTTCTATGGTAGAATTGAATCCCAAGATCATGAATGTTGTTTAGTCTGAAATAGATTTCCATGTGATCCATTAACCACCTCAGTCTGCCCATCTATTTGAGGATGGTAAGAACTGAAGGAAAGTTTTGTTCCTAGCTTACTGCAAAGAGTCCTCCAAAAATGACCCTAAAACCTCACATCTCTCTAATAAATAATTGATGAAGGTAATCAAAGTATTTTTACCACTTCTTTAAAGAATAAGTTAGCAATATGGGATGCATCATTTGTGGTCTTTCAAGGGATGAAGTGTGCCATCTTGTTGAATCTGTGTATAATCACAAATATGCTATCAAATAGTTGCTTTGTCCTAGGTAACCCCATAACAAAGTCCATACTAACACTATCCCAAGGTTTTGTTAGAATTGACAATAGTTGATAGAGTCCCTAATTTGTGTGAACTCCCTTAGCCCTCTGACAGATTGTACAAGACTCAACAAGTTTCATATTACAAGTAGTCATTGTCATTGCACCAAAAGATAGACATGTTAATGCCCAATAGAACCACTAGACTTATAGAAGACACAAGAGATTGTTAAACTATGTCATGAATCCTATGAGGGACACTAGACCACTTCCAAGAATCCACCTCCTAGCATCACTCATCTTCACCTACCTTATTCAAAACTATGACCAAGGTCTAGTACCACTTGTTACAAATAGTGGTTGTCATTGCACCAAAAGATCGACCTGTCAATGCTTGATACAACCACTATACTTATAGAAGACAATTGAGGTTATTAAACCATGTCATGAATCCCACAAGGGACGTTGGTCCACTATCTACACTTCCTAATGGTATTTTTCATTCTATCCTAATGATAATGTCTTCTAACCAATTCAAGTGTTTTATCAATTCCAAAGTGACCCCCCATAGTGCCAAAATGCTTTTATTTAATGATATTTACCCTCATTTGACATTTTGGGATACACAACTATCCCCCTTTGAAAAACAACCCATTTTGAATCATGAAATCATAATATAATGTATGGTATGAATCCGATAAAGTGGTACAAACATGATATATTTCACCAAAATCTGGATCAATTTTGTACAAGTCTTTAGGCTATCAATCCCTATGTTTTTTTATTTTCACTTATTGCACCAACTAGACTCTCCAGCTGAGGGTATCTGCCACTTTTTTTGGTGTACCCTACTTATGTTTTATGGTGAATGTGTATTCCTACAACTGCTCAACCCATTTCATGTGCCTACTAGTAAGCTTGTCCTAGCCATTAAAGAAGCTTAAGGCATGGTTGTATGTAAAAACAATGAATTACTTTGGAAAAAGATATTAGCTCCACTTCTTAAGTGCCTATACCATTGCATAGAGTTCCAAATCATAGGTACTATACTTTTGTTTAGCCTCATTCTTTTTTTTGGAGAAGAAGGCAATAGGCCTACCTTCTTGGCTAAGGACAACAACAATAGCCAAATTACTTGCATTTGTCTCTACTGTGAAAAGTTTGTTAAAAATATGACACATGTAGGGTATGGAGAACAGGGGCCCAAGGCACTCCCAACTATCAAAACTAACTTGTAGAACAAAAAGAAAGCAACAACAAAGAAAGGAAGAGAAGAAATAGAAGAACTTTATATTATTTCATCAAGCTCATTACATGTTGGGCTGTAAGGTCTTCCTAGTTTTGACCATATACATTTAGATGTTTTACAAAATAATCTTCATACATGTGAGGTCATGGACCTGCCATCCAAATCTGCTAACACTAAATCTTCTATACAAAATCTCCCCCCTAATATAAGAATAGAAAACCAAATATATAAAAGAGTCCACCAAAGAGGCCAGCTCTCAAATCCTAAAGATCCAACATAGGAAACAACAAAGACCTAGATTTAGGTCCACACACATCTCAATGAGAGATCCCACATTAATTACACTACAAAAATTAAATGTAGAAGTTGGCCAGAACAAGATAAACAACTCGGTAAGAATGTAACCGAGCAACAAGAACAACTCAGTAAGAATGTAACCAAGCAATAGAAACAACTCGGTGAAAGAAAACATTGAGAAACCAACATTCATCGAGACCCATCGGTAAAGAAAGACAAAACATGTAACTGAAAAACAATAGTTATCGAGCACTTTATCGAGCAGCCTCAAAAATAGCTTAAGAACAAAAGAAAACTTATTTTTGGTTGATCATGATTGCCAAAGAACCCAAGATGCTCCTACATCAGACACCTGGGGTTAAAATAAATGATTCCCCAAATCATATGTTAGGTCCAACTTGAATTCAATCCAACTTAGATTGAGAAATCCAAGATGGGTCCTCCAATGGTATGTTCTTCCATTTTATTATATATTCCATGTATTATTTTCCTCTTGTACTTCTTCCAACTCTCGATTTAAAAATATGCTCAACTTCCTCTATGTGTTTCTTATTATAAACATTTGGTACTATCACTTCTTCATCATGTTCATGATATTCAAACATCTGAAATATTGAATATATTTTATATATCCATGTCATCAAGTAATTATATTTCATAAGCATTTCCACTGTCAAATCTTCTCAATATTTTACAAGAACCAAATTATTGATCTTCAATTTTCCATATGTTTCAATAGGAAATCTGTCTTTCTTAAAATGAACCATAACTACATCACTAACTTCAAAAGTTTTATGTCTTCTTGATCTATCTGCACTATCCTTGTATTTCTAATTACTTTGCTTAAACTTATGTTTTACATCCTCATGCAATGTCTTCATGAAGTCAACAAACTTTTCTTCTTCAACACTTATTTTCTCTTCTCCAACAATGTCTCTCAAGTATGATATACCTCTTGGTTGTGTATCATGAACAATATCAAAGGGTGTATTTCTAGTAATTCTATTTACTAAAATTTCATATGCAAACTCTTCTTGTGCCAACATCAAATCCCAATTACTCGGTGTGTCTCCGACTAAGAATCTTAATAAGTTACCCAAACTTTGAGTTAAAACCTCTATTTGTTCATTAGTCTGTGGATGAAATGTAGAAATATAATTAAACTTAGTGTCCAACTTCTTCTAGAGTGTTTTCCAAAAATAGCTAACAAACTTACTGTCATGGTCAGAGATGATACTCTTCGGTAATCCATGCAATCTAACAATCTCCTTAAAGAAAACATATGCTATATATACTGCATCTGATGTTTTCTTACATGGTATGAAATGTGTCATCTTAGAAAATCTATCCAAAACAAAAATATGGAATCATTACCTCTTGTTGTCCTCAGTAAGCCAAGAATAAAATCCATGCTGATATTAGTCCAAGGTTTCTTAGAAACAATGATCGGTGTTTACAAATCAGTATTTTGACTTACTCATTTTGCAACTTGACAAACTCCACAACTTTTCACAAATTTCTGAACATCCTTATACAACTAAGGCCAAAAATACCTTTCCTTAAGAAAATTCACTAAGTTATCAATACAAAAATGTCCATCCAAACCACTACTATGTTTTTACTTTATCTGATTAGTTCTCAATTATCCTCTCGGTCTGCACAACTAAATACCTTTGAACAACATATCTTCTTGAACAAAATAGCCTTCATACTTACTTGGTTGATTTGGAATAGGTGCTCTACACATTATCCACAGGTCAGAAAAATCAAGATCATTTTCATACAAATGCTTCATGTCATCAAAACCAAGAACCTCAATTCCCATTTCAGTCAACAAATATCTACTTCTACTCAATGCATCAACAACTCAGTTAGAAACTCCACTCTTATGTTTTATAAGAAATGTGAAACTTTGCAAATATTCTACCCATTTCATATGTCTCTAATTCAACTTATTCTGACTACCCAAATACTATAAAGCCTTATGATTAGTATACAACACAAATTCACTCGGCATCAAATAATGTCTCCATTTCTTTAGAACTTCAAAAATAGCATAGAATTCTTGATCATAGGCATAATATTTCCTTTTATCATCATTCAAATTTTCACTAAAGAAAGAAATAGGTTTACCTTCTTGAGTCAACACAGCTCCTATTGCACTTCCACTTTCATCACATTCAACTTGAAATACCTTATTTAAATCAGGTAAGGGTAACATAGGTAATTCAACAACCTTCTTCTTTAAAGTCTCAAAACTCTTATTAGCTCCATGTGTCCATTTGAATTCTCTTTTGTCTCCTCTCATTGTCTTAGTCATAGCATTACAAATAGAACTGAAATTTATGATAAAATTCTAGTAAAAACTCTCCAATCCATGAAATGATCTTACCTCACTGACATTCTCAATGTTAGTAATAACTGAGAGAGGGGGGGGGGTGAATCAGTGGCTTTAAATATTTATCCTTTAAAATTTAATTCACCAATCAATACACCTCAGATTATTAAGTCCCTACAAGATGCATGCCTTGAAATACTTTGAAATAATTAACTGTCTGTCAGTTTACCTTGTTTGTCCTTATTCTCCTTGATTACCGATAAGTAGTAAAACTTATTTATCGATACTCAGTAAATATGCAGAGTATACCAATCAATCCAAAAATTCATATATGAAAAGTAAAATAATAAATTAATAAACCATACACACATAGCACATGGATTTTAACGTGGAAACCCTATTAAGGGAAAAAACCACTGGGACCGGTACCCCAAATTTTCACTCTTCTGAAGTGAGCCCTGTTAGGAGCCAACCCTGTTAAAGGTTACAAACACACTGTTAAGTGTGACCTTGTTAGAGGATTTTTATACATAGGTTATCACTTAGTATCTGGCACCTATTTTTCTACCATCCTTGAATTAGCCTCCTTCTTAGACTGTCAATAGGCTTTAGGAAAATCTTGCTACCATCCTTGAATCAACCTCCTTCTTACGCTATCAATAGGATTTATGCAAATTCAATGGTACTTTCATGAATAACCCTTTTGGTAATCTGTTAGGATATACCTCAATTATAGAAGACTGTTAAGTCCTGCTCTGTTAAGAGACTTGATTCTTTAATGGTTAAACTAAAACATTATGACCTGTTTCTAATGCAACTTTGAATTGCAGATTTTTAGATCTATTTAAATATAATACCTCTTTGATCAATATATAAATTCAATTCCTTTGTGCTCCATACTTTCTTCTTTGTGATGTTGTGCTTCACTATTTTTTGGTGTCTACAGAATTCTTTAACTCTCCCTCAGTTTGATTGATCAGGACTGTATGAAGTTTATCCTTCACCAGTTTCTCTTCAGCATCCTCTTTCTATTCACTCCCCTTTCCTGTATTTGATTGCATGTGGAAATGAATTATGGTTGTCTCTTATATAGACATTATATTCCTTAATTCATGATTCTTGATTCTTGGCATGAAAAAAAAACACCAAATGTGATTTACGGATTTAACTCCTAATTTATCTCGTAGTTATCTTCTTGCTAGCTGTATAAATCTTCTTTAAATAAATTACTTAACTGTGGTCAAGTAAAACAAATAAAACAACTAGTTAAGTCTATCCTTAAGCTCTGCCAACTAGATATTTTGTCATTTTCTTAACTATTCCGTCGGTCAATTCTGTAGTTTGTCATCAGTGACAACTGCCAGTTCCGTCAGTGTAACTTTAGTTAGCTTCAGGATCTCCATTCGTTGGGTATCATTGGATCTTTCTTGTCGGGCAACTTTATTTTCTAGCTCGTCAGGCAACACTATCTTTTTCTCGTCGGTTATCAATGTAACTTTTTCTCTATCTTTACCGATGGTGTGCACTCCGTCGTTGTTATCTGTCACTTAGTGAATACTTGACTTTTATGCATTGCAAAAAGCATAATCTTTGTTCCATTGATTCTCTAAATTCTTTGGCATTATGTTCATGACCGTTCAGATGATATCAAGTTGACATCAATGACAATACAAACCATTAACTGATTTAATGTCTTGCATCATCTTCAACTTAACATTATCAAACATTCAATTAGTTACATGTCATCAATCTCTCCCTTTGGCATTGATGACAACATACTATATTATCACACTATGCTATTTCTAATACAATATGAAATACAATTGTTGATATTCATCAAATTACCAAACAATTTGTTTTGATAACTGATAAAAATGTCTGACCACCGGTAAGCACTCTATTAACTTAGATTTGATTCTTGTATCTTTCTGTGTTTCTTCTGCTGATGTGTTGTGTCCTTTGTTTGTGTCAATTTCTCTCGTTTGACTGTTCTTCTTCTTTTATGTCTTTGTGTTTTGTTTTCAACTTTTATACAAATTCTCTCCCTATGGAGATATGATCTCTCACTTTTTTGGAGTAATCTGATAATGAATAGTTTTTTATGATAATATGGATACATTCTCTCCCTTTGACAACAATGCCAAATAAATATTTTACAAATATTTGGCATTCATGTCAAACAATTTTCTTCTTTCCATAATATATTCCTTGAATTTCCCTTATCCATCATCAGTACAACAATATGCTCTAGTGCTCGATTATGATATATACCTTTCTATATATAGATGTAGCTTTGAAGTTCATCTTTTGCTTGCATCAATCATGAATGATATTATGATAATATATGGCTGATGCAGCCTTTAGTCCTTTACTGACTGGTAGACATGGGTATGACCCCTAGTCTCTTTGTCAGGTACTCAAACATATCCTTGGGCAGTGGCTTGGTGAAGATATAAGCCAATTGTTCTTTTGATTACACATATTCAAGTATCACCTCTTTTTCTTGAACTTGTTCTTTTAAATAATGATACTTGATGGCAATGTGTTTAGTCTTTGCATGCATGACTGGATTCTTAGAAATATTTATTGCACTAGTGTTACCACAATAGATAGTCATTGGTTCTATGATATTCATATGCATACCTTCTAGCAACTGTTTGATCTATGCAATATTTGAGCAGTTTGCAGCAGCAGCAACATATTTTGCTTCTGTAGTAGACTAAGAGATGCATCCTTGCTTCTTGCTAATCCATGTGACAAGTTTGTCACCCATAAAGAATGCTCCTCTAGTTGTGCTCTTCCAGTCATCAAGATTTCCATCCAATTAGCGTCGGTAAACACCTTAAGTTCAAATTTTCCTTCTCTTCTATACCATAAGACAAATTCCTCAGTATTCTTTAGATATCTTAGAATTCTTTTCACAGCAGTCATACGTGATTCCCTGGGGTTAGCAGAAAATCTAGCAATGATTCCTACTACATGTTCAATATCTGGTCTAGTGTGTATAGTATACATGAGTTTTCCTATCATTGATCTAAACAAAGTCTGATTTAACTCTGTTTTCTTGTCTTCCTTTGTTAATTTAATCTAGTAGCCATCGATGTTCTAACTAGTTTGGAATCTTCCATCTTGAATATTTTCAAGACCTCTTTAATGTATTTGCACTGTGTATTGAAAATTCCTTCACTTTGTTGAATGATCTGTAGACCAAGGAAGAACTTGATCTCTCCAAACATAGACATTTCAAACTCTTTGCTCATCTCATCAGCAAATGATTTGCATAGCATATCATTTCCTACAAATATGATGTCATCAACAAATATTTTAGCAATCAAAGTGTTAGCATCAGTATCTTCTTTCAAATAAAGATTACTATTTTCACTAGTCCTCATGAATCCAATACTTATTGGATAGGAATGAAGTCATTCATACCAGGCTCTGGGATCTTGTTTCAAGCCATACAAGGATTTGTGAAGTCTACGTACCATGTTTCTCTTGTCTGGATCCACAAACCCTTCTGGTTGCTCAATGTATACCTCTTCTTCAAGTATTCCATTTAGGAATGATGACTTGACATCCATTTGATATACTTTGAATCCTCTATATGCAGCATAAGAAAGTAGTATTCATAGTCCTTCTAGCCTAGCAATGGGTGCAAAGGTCTCTCTATAGTCTATACCTTCCTCTTGTGCATAATTCTTGCAAACTAGTCTTGCCTTGTTCCTTGTGACTTCTCCATTCTCGTTCATTTTGTTCCTGAATATCTATTTTGTACCGATGACATTCTTGTCATCTTTACTTGGCACAAGTGACCATGTATAGTTCTTCTCAATTTGTTCAATAACATCATTCATAGCACTTATCCATTCTTTATTATCTAGTGCAGTATTCACAGATTCTGGCTCAAACTCACAAATTAAGTAATTTGAGTTTAAGGACTTACTTCTTGTTCTTGTACCAGCTTTCTTATCTCCTATGATCTGGTCCTCTAGATGGTTCCTTCTTACATATGTTGCAAGTATAGGTACATCTCTTTGTATATCATCTTGATCTTCATTACCTTGCAAATTATCTTGATCATTGTCTTGACCGTCGGTAACAACATTCTGACTGTTGGTTGCAACATTCTGTTGTTCTAGATTTATGCACTGTTGCTCGGGTAGAGTTATGGGTTCTTCATAGTATAGAAACTTGTTGTAGTCCTTTGGTTCTTTTGTGCTTTCCAACTCATTCTTTTCTGCAAATTCATCAATTTTCACATTTGCACTTTCAACTATTTTGTTAGAAGCCTTGATTAGATATTTAAAAGCTTTGCTCTTGGTAGAGTACCTGATAAAAATACCTTCATCACTTTTGGTGTCAAGCTTTCCATTTCTATCATCTTTTAGGACATAACACTGACTACAAAATATTTTGAAGTAACTTACATTGGGTCTTTTACTATACCATAGCTCATAAGAAGTCTTCTTTGAGTCCTCCTTCAATTTTACTCTGTTAAGTGCATAAACAATAGTGCTAATAGCTTCCCTCCAGAAGATCTGGGTGATGTCCTTCTCTATCATCAGTGTTCTTGCACAATCAACTATTGATCTGTTCCTTCTTTTAGCAATCCCATTTTACTGTGGTGTTCTTGGTGTAGAAACCTCTCTTGTTATACCATGTTCATTACATAAATTAGTGAATTCATCTGATCTCAAACATTTTAGATCCTTACCACTTTATTTTTCTACCATAGCCTTATACCATTTAAACATCTTGAATGCTTCAGATTTTGCTTTTAGAAACATGACTGTCATCATTCTAGAGTAATCATCAACAAAGAGAATAAAATATCTATCTTCATAATAGCTCTTTGTCCTCATAGGTCCACACAAATTAGTATGGACTAATTCTAGAATATCATCAGATGTATGGGTTTTACTTTTGAAACTAGACTTTATCATTTGACCTTTTTGACAATTTTTGCACATGATGTTGTCTAGCTTTGTCATCGTTGGTAAGCCTCTTACACTTCTTCTTTTGCTTATTTTCATCATGTTGTCAAAATTCACATGACACAATATTTTGTGTTACAACCATATGTCTTCATTTCTAGTCATTAAGCAAGTGGGATTAGTATCATTTAGATATAATAAGTTACCTTTGGTCTGTTCACCAGTACTAATCAGTTTTCCTGATTCATTAAAGATCTTTGCCTTCTTGTTCTCAAACGCTACTTAGTGACCTGAATTATTCAGCTGAGAAACACTCAACAGATTATAATTCAATCCTTTTACCCAATAAGAATTTTCACATTTAATCAGGTTATTCAACATTATTGTTCCTTTACCTTCAATTTGAAAAGGTGTATCATTTCCCATTCTTACTGTACCGCCATTATAGTACTCAAAAGTATTAAAATTTTCTTTTTCACCAATCATATGGTGAGTGCAACCACTATCTATAATCCAAATATCATTCTTACTAATCTTAGATATGAGTGCAGGTTCTTCATACCTTTCATCTTCATCTAAATCATCCTTCATAGCTACAAATACCATCTCGATGTCATCATCAGGTTCGGTATCAATATCTTCATCTTTGCAAGCAACTAGGTAGCTAGCCTTCTTGCCTTTATCCTTGTAGTCTCGGGTATCCTTTCTTTCTGATCGTCGGTAACCTCTGTAATATTTGTTATCACCTCTGTCATACTTCTTCTCAAAAGATCTGTCATCACTTCTATCATCTTTTCTTCTGTTAGGACATCTTGTAGCAAAGTGTCCAATTTCTTTATAATTAAAACATACAAGTGGTAACTTGCCTTTGTTTTTACCTTTTCCTCTTTGTATTCTTCTGGCCATAAGTGCTTCTATTTCATCTAGATCTTCCAAATCACTTTCACTTTCACTGTCTCTTCTAGATGAGCATCTATGATTAGATTTGCTTATTTTCATAGAAGACTTAAATGCAGACTCTAAACTTGGTAAGACACTATTGTCAAAGTTATTCATCTCAAATGAAATCAGTCTACCAATTAGGCTATCAAGAGTAACTGTATTGTTTGCTACTAGTCTCATTTCTTGAATAGTAGAGACTCTAATAGCATATAGAATCAATAAGGTTCTTAAGATTTTACTTACCACTGTCTCCTATTCTAGTGTACCTCCAACACCTCGCATAGAATTGATTACTTCTTTTATTCTTGTGTTGTACTGTATGATGTTTTCACCTTATTTTATTCTGAGATCATCAAACTTTCCTCTAAGGCTTTCTACCTTGGCTCTCAGAACATTTTTATCACCTCCATGTACAAGCTTTAGTGTGTCCCACATTGTCTTTGCAGTTTTGCAATATTTGACATCTTTAAATTCAGCATCAAAGAGTGAGGAAGAAAGCTCTATAGCCATGTAGTTATGCTCATGCTTCACTCTCAATTGAACTCCTATCAATGGTCCTATAGGAAACACATATTCAGTATCTAAGTATTGAGTAATATCATTGCCAATACCTAATAAGTGGAGTCTTATCCTACTTTACCATGAAGCAATGTTGTCTTTGTTCAACTTAGGCACATCTCGTATGTTCATCTTGTGATCTTTACTAAGGTCTTGAAACCTTCGTTCTAAGCACACAAGCTCTGACACCAATTGTTAGTAATAACTAAGAGTGAGGGGGTGAATCAGTGGCTTTACATATTTATCCTTTAAACATTAATCCACCAATCAATACACCTCAGATTATTAAGTCCATACAAGATGCATGCCTTGAAATACTTTGAAATAATTAACTGTCTGTCGATTTACCTTGTCTATCCTTATTCTCCTTGATTATAGATAAGCAGTAAAACTTATTTACCGATACTCAGTAAATATGCAAAGTATACCAATCAATCTAGAAATGCATATGTGAAATGTTAAACAATAAAGTAATAAACCATACACACATAACACATGGATTTTAACATGGAAACCCTGTTAAGGGAAAAAACCACTGGGTCCGATACCCCAAATTTTATCTCTTCTAAACTGAGCCCTGTTAGGAGCCAACCTTGTTAAAGGTTATAAAAACATTGTTAAGTGTGACCTTGTTAGCTGATTTTTGTACATAGGTTGTCACTTAGTATTTGGAATCTAATTTTCTACCATCCTTGAATCACCCTCCTTCTTAGACTGTCAATAGGCTTTAGGAAAATCTTGCTACCATCCTTGAATCAACCTCCTTCTTAGGTTGTGAATATGCTTTATGCAAATTCAATGCTACTTTCATGAATCAACCCTTTTGGTAATCTGTTAGGATATACCTCAAATATAGAAGACTGTTAAGTCCTACTCTGTTAAGAGACTTGATGCTTCAATGGTTAAACTAAAACATTATGACCTATTTCTAATGCAGCTTTGAATTGCAGATTTTCTGATCTATTTAAGTAAATACCTCTCTGATCAATGTATCAATTCAATTCCTTTGTGCTCCATACTTTCTGCTCTGTGATGTTGTGCTTCATTTTTTGTCGGTGTCTGCAGACTTCTTTATCTCTCCCGCAACTTGATTGATCAGGACTACATGAAGTTTATCCTTCACTAGTTTCTCTTCAACATCCTCTTTCTATTCACTCCCCTTGCATGTATTTGATTGCATGCAGAAATGAATTATGCTTGTCTCTTATATAGACTTGATATTCCTTAATTCATGATTCTTGATTCTTGATTCTTGGCGTGAAAAACAATCCAGCAATTTTGATTTACACATTTAACTCCTGATTTATCTCGTAGTTATCTTCTTGCCAACTATATAAATATTCTTTAAATAAATTACTTAACTGTGGTTTAACAAAATAAATAAAACAACCAGTTAAGTCTATCCTTAAGCTCTACTAGCTAGATATTTTGTCATTTTCTGAACTCTCTATTCCGTCGGTCAATTCTGCAGTTCGTCGTCGGTGACAACTGCAAGTTCCGTTAGTGTAACATCAGTTAGCTTCGAGATCTCCATCCATCAAGCATCATTGGATCTTTCCCATTGGGCAACTCTTTTCCAGCTCTTTGGGGAACACTATCTTTTGCTTGTCAGTTATCACTATGAATTTTTCTCTGTCTTTACCGATGGTGTGCACTGCGTCGGTGTTGTTTGTCCCTTAGTGAATACTTGACTTTTATGAATTACAAAAAGCATAATCTTTGTTCCATTGATTCTCTAAAGTCTTTAGAATTATGTTCATGACCGTATAGATGATATCAAGTTGACATTAATGACAATACAAACCATTAACTAATTTAATGTCTTGCATCATCTTCAACTTAACATTATCAAACATTCAATCAGTTACATGTCATCAATCTCTCCCTTTGGCATTGATGAAAACATACTATATTATCACACTATACTATTTCTAATACAATAAGAAATACAATTGTTGAGATTCATCAAATTACCAAACAGTTTGTTTTGATAACTGATAAAAATGTCTGACCATCGGTAAGCTCTGTGTTAGCTTAGATTTGATTGTTTCAGCTTTCTGTGTTTCTTCTTTTGATGTGTTGTGTCCTCTATTTATGTTAGTTTCTCTCTTTTGAATTTTCTTCTTCTTTGATGTCTCTCTCTTTTGTTTGTAACTTTTATACAAATTCTCTCCCTATGGAGATATGATCTCTCCCTTTTTTGGAGTAATCTGATAATGAATAGTTTCTGATGATAATATGGATACATTCTCTCCCTTTGACAATAATGCCAAACAAATATTTTACAAATATGTGACATTCATGTCAAACAATTTTCTTCTTTCCATAATATATTCCTTGAATTTCCCTTATCCATCATCAATACAACAATATGCTCTGGTGCTCAGTTCTAATATATACCTTTCTATATATAGATGTAGCTTTGAAGTTCATCTTTTGCTTTCATCAATCATGAATGATATTCTGATAATATATGGCTGATGCAACCTTCAGTCCTTTACAGATGGGTAGACATGGGTTTGAACAATAGTCTCTTTCTTAGGTACTCAAATGTGTCCTTGGGCAGTGGCTTGGTGAATATATTAGCCAATTATTCTTTTTATTGCACATATTCAAGTATCACCTCTTTTTCTTGAACTTGTTCTGTTAAATAATGATACTTGATGGCAATGTGTTTAGTCTTTGCATGCATGACTGGATTCTTGGAAATGTTTATTGCACTAGTGTTATCATAATAGATAATCACTGGTTCTATGATTTTCATATGCATACCTTCCAACAACTGTTTGATCCATGCAATATTTGAGCAGTTTGCATAGCAACAACATATTCTGCTTCTGTAGTAGACTGAGAGATGCATCCTTGCTTCTTGCGAATCCATGTGACAAGTCTATCACTCATAAAGAATGCTCCTCCAGTTGTGCTCTTACGGTCATCAAGATTTCTAGCCCAATCAGCATCGGTAAACACCTTAAGTTAAAATTTTCCTGCTCTTCTATACCATAAGTCAAATTCCTTAAAATTCTTCAGATATCTTAGAATTCTTTTCACAGCAGTCATATGTGATTCCCTGGGGTTAGCAAAAAATATAGCAACAATTCCTACTGTATGTGCAATCTCTGGTCTAGTATGTAAAACATACATGAGTTTTCTATCATTGATCTATACAAAGTTTGATTTACCTCTATTGTCTTGTCTTCCTTTGTTAATTTGCATCTAGTAGCCATCGATGTTCCAACTGGTTTGGAATCTTCCATCTTGAATATTTTCAAGACCTCTTTGATGTATTTGGACTGTGTAATGAAAATTCCTTCACTTTGTTGAATGATCTGTAGACCAAGAAAGAACTTTATCTCTCCAAACATAGACATTTCAAACTCTTTTCTTATCTCATCAGCAAATGATTTGCATAGCATATCATTGCCTCCAAATATGATGTCATCAAAAAATATTTCAGCAATCAAAGTGTTAGCATCAATATCTTCTTTCAAATAAAGATTACTATTTTCACTAGTCCTCATGAATCCAATACTTTATAGATAGGAATGAAGTCATTTATAAGAGGCTCTAGGTGCTTGTTTCAATCCATACAAGGCTTTGTGAAGTCTACATACCACGTTCCTCTTGTCTGGATCCACAAACCTTTCTGGTTGCTCAATGTATACCTCTTCTTCAAGTATTCCATTTAGGAATGCTGACTTGACATCCATTTGATATACTTTGAGTCCTCTGTATGCAGCATAAGCAAGTAGTATTCTTACTCCTTATAGCCTAGCAACGGGTGCAAAGGTCTCTGTATAGTCTATACCTTCCTCTTGTGCATGCCCCTTGCAAACTAGTCTTTCTTTGTTTCTTGTGACTTTTCCATTCTTGTTTAGTTTGGTCTTGAATATCCATTTTGTACCGATGACATTCTTGTCATCTAGTCTTGGCACAAGTGACCATGTCTTATTCTTCTCAATCTATTTAATCTCATCATTCATAACACTTATCCATTCTTCATTATCTAGTGCAGTATTGACAGATTTTGGCTCAAACTCACAAATTAAGCAATTTGAGTTTAAGGACTTACTTCTTGTTCTTGAATCAAATTTCTTATCTCCTATGATCTGGTCCTCTAGATGGTTCCTTCTTATATATCTTACAAGTATAGGTACATCTCTTTGTATATCATCTTGATCTTCATTACCATGCACATTATCTTGATCAAATTCCTGACCATCGGTAACAACATTCTGACCATTAGTTGCAACATTCTGTTGTTCTAGATTTAAGCATTGTTTCTCAGGTAGAGTTATGGGTTCTTCATAGTATACAAACTTGTTGTAGTCCTTTGGTTCTTTTTCTGTAGTGTTCTTGGTGTGGAACCTATCTTTTTATACCATGCTCATTACATAAATTAGTGAATTTATATGATATAAATTCTCCTCCTCTATCTGATCTCAAACATTTCAGATCCTTACCACTTTTTTTTTCTACCATAGCCTTATACCATTCAAACATTTTGAATGCTTCATATTTTTTTTTTGGAAACATGACTGTCATCATTCTAGATTAATCATCAACAAAGAGAATAAAATATCTATCTCCATAATAGCTCTTTGTCTTCATAGGTGCACATAAATCAGTATGGACTAATTATAGAATATCATCAGATGTATGGGTTTTACTTTTGAAACTAGACTTTGTCATTTTACCTTTTTGACAATTTTTGCACATGATGTTGTCTGCCTTTGTCATCATTGGTAAGCCTCTTACACTTCTTCTTTTGCTTATTTTAATCATGTTGTCAAAATTCACATGACACAATATTTTGTGCCACAACCATATGTCTTCATTTCTAGTCATTAAGCAAGTGGGATTAGTATCATTCAGATAGAAAAAGTTACCTCTGGTCTATTCACCAGTACTAATCAATTTTCCTGATTCATTAAAGATATTTGACTTCTTGTTCTCAAATTCTACTCAGTGACCTGAATTATTCAACTGAGAAACACTTAACAGATTATAATTCAACCTTTTACCCAATAAGCATTTTCACATTTATTCAGGTTATTCAACATTATTGTTTCTTTACATTCAATTTGACAAGGTGTATCATTTTCCATTCTTACAGTACTACCATTATATTATTCAAAAGTATTAAAATTTTCTTTGTCACTAGTCATATGGTGAGTGCAGCCACTATCTCTAATCTTAATCTTAGATATGAGTCCAGTTTATTCATGCCTTTCATCTTCATCTGAATCATCCTTCATAGCTACAAATACCATCTCGATGTCATCATCAGGTTCAGTGTCAGTATCTTCATCTTTGCAAGCAACTAGGCAGCTAGCCTTCTTGCCTTTATCCTTGTAGTCTCAAGTATCCTTTCTTTCTGATTGTCGGTAACCTCTGTAACGTTTGTTATCACCTCTGTCAGACTTCTTCTCAAAATATCTGTCATCACTTCTGTCATATTTTCTTCTATTAGGACATCTTGTAGAAAAGTGTCCAATTTCTTTACAATTAAAATATACAAGTGGTAACATACCTTTGTATTTACCTTTGCCTCTTTGTATTCTTCTGGCCATAAGAGCTTCTATTTCATCTAGATCTTCCTCTTCACTTTCAATTTCATTGTCTCTTCTAGATGAGCATCTATGATTGGATTTGCTTATTTTAATAGAAGACATAAATGCAGACTCTAAACTTGATAAGACACTATTTTCAAAGTTATTCATCTGAAATGAAATTAGTCTATCAATTAGGCTATCAAGAGTAACTCTATTATTCGCTACTGCTCTCATTTATTGAATAGCAGAGACTCTAATAGATATACAACCAATAAGGTTCTTAAGATTTTACTTACCGCTGTCTCCTCTTCAAGTGTACCTCCAACACCTCGTATAGCATTGACTACTTCTTTTATTCTTGTGTTGTATTGTATGATATTTTCACCTTATTTCATTCAGATACCATCAAAATTTTCTCTAACAATTTATGCCTTGGCTCTCAAAAAATTTGTATTACCTCCATGTACAAGCTTTAGTTTGTCCCACATTGTCTTTCCAATTTTTCAATCTTTGACATCTTCAAATTTAGCATCAGAGAGTGAGGAAGAAAGCTCTATAACCATGCAGTTATGCTCATGCTTCACTCTCAATTGATCTACTGTCAATGGTCCTATAGGTAACACATATTCAGTATCTAAGTATTGAGTAATATCATTGCCATTACCTGATAAGTGGAGTCTTATCCTACTTTACCATGAAGAAAATTTGTCTTTGTTCAACTTAGGCACATCTCGTCTGTTCAACTTGTGATCTTTACTTAGGTCTTGAAACCTTCCTTCTAAGCACACAAGCTCTGATACCAATTGCTAGTAATAACTGAGAGGGGGGGTGAATCAGTGGCTTTAAATATTTATCCTTAAAAATTTAATCCACCAATCAATACACCTCAGATTATTAAGTCCCTACAAGATGCATGCCTTGAAATACTTTGAAATAATTAACTGTCTGTCGGTTTACCTTGTCTTTCCTTATTCTCCTTGATTACCGATAAGTAGTAAAACTTGTTTACTGATACTCAGTAAATATTTAGAGTATACCAATCAATCCAGAAATGCATATGTGAAATGTAAAACAATAAAGTAATAAACCATACACACATAACACATGGATTTTAACATGGAAACCCTATGAAAGGAAAAACCACTGGGACCAGTACCCCAAATTTTAACTCTTGTGAAGTGAGCCCTGTTAAGAGGCAACCCTGTTAAAGTTTACAAACACACTGTTAAGTGTGACCTTTTTAGATGATTTTTATACATAGGTTGTCACTTAGTATCTGGAATCTATTTAGCTACCATCCTTGAATCAGCCTCCTTCTTAGACTATCAATAAGCTTTAATAAAATCTTGCTACCATCCTTGAATCAACCTCCTTTTTAGGCTGTCAATAGGCTTTATGAAAATTCAATGCTACTTTCATGAATCAACCCTTTTGGTAATCTGTTAGGATATACCTCAATTATAGAAGACTGTTAAGTCCTGCTCTGTTAAGAGTCTTGATGCTTCAATGGTTAAACTGAAACATTATGACCTGTTTCTAATGCAACTTTGAATTGTAAATTTTTATATCTATTTAAGTACAATACTTCTCTAATCAATGTATCAATTCAATTCCTTTGTGCTCCATACTTTCTGCTCTGTGATGCTGTGCTTCACTGTTTGTCCATGTCTACAAAATTCTTTAGCTCTCCCTCAGCTTGATTAATCAGGACTGTATGAAGTTTATCCTTCACTAGTTTCTCTTTAGCATCCTCTTTTTATTCACTCCCCTTCTATGTATCTAATTGCATGCAAAAATGAATTATGCTTGTCTCTTATATAGACATGATATTCCTTAATTGATGATTCTTGATTCTATATTCTTAGCATGAAAAACAATCCAAAAATTTTGATTTACAGCTTTAACTCCTGATTTATCTCGTAGTTATCTTCTTTCCAGCTATATAAATATTAATTAAATAAATTACTTAACTATGGTCGAATAAAACAAATAAACTAACCAGTTAAGTCTATCGTTAAGCTCCGCCAGCTAGATATTTTGTCATTTTCTGAACTCTCTGTTCCATCGGTCAATTATGCAGTTTGTCGTCGGTGACAACTGCCAGTTTCATTGGTGTAACTTCAGTTAGCTTCAAGATCTCCATCTATCAGGCATCATTGGATATTTCTCGTTGGGAAACTCTATTTTGTAGCTCATTGGGAAACACTATCTTTTTCTTGTCGGTTATCACTATGACTTTTTCTTTGTCTTTACATATGGTGTGCACTCTATCGGTGTTGCCTGTCACTCAGTGAATACTTAACTTTTATGCATTGCAGAAAGCATAATCTTTGTTCAATTGATTATCTGAAGTCTTTGGAATTATGTTCATGACCATATAGATGATATCAAGTTGACATCAATGACAATACAAACCATTAACTGATTTAATATCTTGCATCATCTTCAACTTAACATTATCAAACATTCAATCAGTTACATGTCATCAATCTCTCCCTTTGGCATTGATGACAACATACTATATTATCACACTATACTATTTCTAATACAATATGAAATATAATTGTTGATATTGATCAATTTACCAAACAGTTTGTTTTGATAACTGATAAAAATGTCTGACTACTAGTAAGCTCTGTTTTAGCTTATATTTAATTCTTCTAGCTTTCTATGTTTCTTCTTCTGATGTGTTGTGTCCTCTGTTTGTGTCAGTTTCTCTCTTTTGACTGTTCTTCTCCTTTGATGTCTCTGTATTTTGTTTGCAACTTTTATACAAATTCTCTCCCTATGGAGATATGATCTCTCCCTTTTTTAGATTAATCTGATAATGAATAGTTTTTGATGATAATATGGATACATTCTCTCCCTTTGACAATAATTCCAAAAAAATATTTTACAAATATTTGACATTCATGTCAAACAATTTTCTTCTTTCCATAATATATTCCTTGAATTTCCCTTATCCACCATCAATAAAACAATATGCTATGGTGCTTGGCTCTAATATATACCTTTCTATATATAGATGTAGCTTTGAATTTCATCTTTTGCTTTCATCGATCAATCATGATATTTTGATAATATATGGATGATGTAGCCTTGAGTCCTTTACTGACTAGTATACATGGGTTTGACCCCTAGTCTCTTTCTCAGGTACTCAAATGTATCCTTAGGCAATGGCTTGGTGAAGATATCAACCAATTGTTCTTTTGATTGCACATATTCAAGTATCACCTCTTTTTCTTGAACTTTTTCTCTTAAATAATGATACTTGATGGCAATGTGTTTAGTCTTTGCATGCATGACTGGATTCTTGAAAATGTTTATTGCACTGGTGTTATCACAAAAGATAATCACTAGTTCTGTGATCTTCATATGCATACCTTATAGCAACTGTTTGATCCATGCAATATTTGAGCAGTTTTCAACAGCAACAACATATTCTGCTTCTACAGTAGACTGAGAGATGCTCCTCCAATTGTGCTCTACCAGTCATCAAGATTTCTAGCCCAGTCAGTGTAGGTAAACATCTTAAGTTAAAATTTGCCTTCTCTTCTATACCATAAGCCAAATTTCTTAGTATTCTTCAGATATCTTAGAATTCTTTTCACAATAGTCACATGTGATTCCCTAGGGTTAGTATAAAATCTAGCAACAATTCCTACTGCATGTGCAATATATCATCTAGTGTGTACACCATACATGAGTTTTCCTATCATTGATCTATACAAAGTATAATTTACCTTTGTTGTCTTGTCTTACTTCATTAATTTGCATCTAGTAGCCATCGGTGTTCCAATTGGTTTGGAATTTTTCTTCTTGAATATTTTTAGGACCTCTTTGATGTATTTGGACTGTGTAATGAAAATTCCTTCACTTTGTTGAATGATCTGTAGACCGAGAAAGAACTTGATCTCTCTGAACATACAAATTTCAAACTCTTTGCTCATCTAATCAGAAAATTATTTGCATAGCATATGATTGCCTTTAAATATGATTTCATCAACAAATATTTCAGCAATCAAAGCGTTAGCATCAGTACCTTCTTTCAAATAAAGATTACTATTTTCACTAGTCCTAATGAATCCAATACTTATTAGATAGGAATGAAGTCATTCATAACAGGCTCTAGGAGCTTTTTTCAATCCATACAAGGCTTTGTGAATTCTACATACCATGTTCCTCTTGTCTAGATCCACAAACCCTTCTGGTTGCTCAATGTATACCTCTTCTTCAAGTATTCCATTTAGGAATGCTGACTTGACATCCATTTTATATACTTTGAATCCTCTATATATAGCATAATAAAGTATTATTCTTACTCCTTCTAGCCTATAAATAGGTGCAAAGGTCTCTCTATAGTCTATACCTTCCTCATGTGCATACCCCTTGCAAACTAGTCTTACTTTTGTCCTTGTGACTTGTAGATTCTCGTTCAGTTTGTTCTTGAATATCCATTTTGTACCAGTGACATTCTTGTCATGTGGTCTTGGCACAAGTGACCATGTCTTGTTCTTCTTAATCTGTTCAATCTCATCATTCATAGCACTTATCCATTCTTCATTATCTAGTGCAATATTGATAGATTTTGGCTCAAACTCACAAATTAAGCAATTTGAGTTTAAGGACTTCTTGTTCTTGTACCAGCTTTCTTATCTCCTATGATATGTTCCTCTAGATGGTTCCTTCTTACATATCTTGCAAGTATAGGTACATCTCTTTGTATATCATCTTGATCTTCATTACCTTGCACATTATCTTGATCATTGTCTTGACCGTCGGTAACAATATTCTGACAATCGGTTGCAACATTCTGTTGTTCTAGATTTAAGCATTGTTGCTTGGGTAGAGTTATGGGTTCTTCACAGTATACAAACTTGTTGTATTCCTCTGGTTCTTTTGTGCTTTCCAGCTCATTATTTTCTACAAATTCTTCAATCTTCACATTTGTACTTTCTACTATTTTGTTAGAAGCCTTGATTAGATATTTAAAAGCTTTGCTCTTGGGAGAATACCCCATAAAAATACCTTCATCACTTTTTGTGTCAAGCTTTCCATTTCTATCATCTTTTAGGACATAACATTGACTACCAAATATTTTTAATTAACATACATTGGGTGTTTTACCATACCATAGCTCATAAGGAGTCTTCTTTGAGTCTTTCTTCAATTATACTCTGTTAAGTGTATAAACAGGAGTGCTAACAACTTCTCTCAATAAGATCTAAATGATGTCCTTCTCTATCATCAATGTTCTTGCATAATCAACTATTGATCTTTTCCTTCTCTCAGCAATCCCATTTTGCTCTGGTGTTCTTGGTGCAAAAACCTATATTTTTATACCATGCTCATTACAGAAATTAGTGAATTCATCTGATATAAATTCTCCTCTTGTATCTGATCTCAAACATTTTAGATCCTTACCACTTTGTTTTTCTACCATAGCCTTATACCATTTAAACATCTTGAATGCTTCATATTTTTCTTTTAGAAACATGACTATCATCATTCTAGAGTAATCATCAACAAAATGAATAAAATAACTATCTCCATAATAGCTCTTTGTCCTCATAGGTCCACATAAATTAGTATACACTAATTTTAGAATATCATCAGATGTATGGGTTTTAATTTTGAAACTAGACTTTGTCATTTTACCTTTTTGACAATTTTTGCACATGATG
Source organism: Thuja plicata (assembly GCA_018584345.1). Classification (NCBI taxonomy): domain Eukaryota; kingdom Viridiplantae; phylum Streptophyta; class Pinopsida; order Cupressales; family Cupressaceae; genus Thuja; species Thuja plicata. Next base: position 4,476,709 of record MU227982.1, on the reverse strand, counting down.
TTGTCTAGCTTTGTCATCGTCATTAAGCCTCTTACACTTCTTCTTTTGCTTATTTTCATCATGTTTTTAAAATTCACATGACACAATATTTTATGCCACAACCGTATTTCTTCATTTCTAGTTATTAAGCAAGTGGGATTAGTATCATTCAGATAGAATAAGTTACCTTTGGTCTATTCACCGATACCAATTAGTTTTCCTGATTCATTTAAGATCTTTGCCTTCTTGTTCTCAAATGTTACTCTATGACCTGAATTATTCAGCTGAGAAACACTCAATAGATTATAATTCAATCCTTTTACCCAATAAGAATTTTCACATTTAATCAGGTTATTCAGCATTATTATTCCTTTACCTTCAATTTGACAAGGTGTATGGTTTCCCATTCTTATTGTACCGCCATTATAGTATTCAAAAGTATTAAAATTTTCTTTGTCACTAGTCATATGGTGAGTGTAGCCACTATCTATAATCTAGATATAATTCTTACTAATATTAGATATGAGTGCAGTTTCTTCATATATTTCATCTTCATCTGAATCATCCTTCACAGCTACAAATACCATCTCCATGTCATCATCAGGTTCAGTGTCAGTATCTTCATCTTTGCAAGAAACTAGGTAGCTAGCCTTCTTGCCTTTATCCTTGTAGTCTCGGGTATCCTTTCTTTCTAATCATCTGTAACCTCTTTAATCTTTCTTATCACCTCTATCAGACTTCTTCTCAAAAGATCTGTCATCACTTCTGTCATCTTTTCTTCTATTAGGACATCTTGCAGCAAAGTGTCTAATTTCTTTACAATTAAAACATACAAGTGGTAACTTGCCTTTGTATTTACCTTTTCCTCTTTGTATTCTTCTGGCCATAAGTGCTTCTATTTCCTCTAGATCTTCCTTTTCACTTTCACTGTCTCTTCTAGATGAGCATCTATGATTGGATTTGCTTATTTTCATAGAAGACTTAAATGCAGACTCTAAACTTGGTAAGACACTATTGTCATTTAGTTATTCATCTCAAATGAAATTAGGCTATCAGGAATAACTGTATTGTTTCCTACTGCTCTCATTTCTTGAATAGCAAAGACTCTAATAGAATATACAACCAATAAGGCACTTAAGATTTTACTGACTACTGTCTCCTCTTCAAGTGTACCTACAACACCTCGTATAGCATTGACTACTTCTTTTATTCTTGTGTTGTACTATATGATGTTTTCACCTTCTTTCATTTTGAGATCATCAAACTTTCCTCTACTCTCAGAACATTTGTATCACCTCCATGTACAAGCTTCAGTTTGTCCCACATTGTCTTTGCTTTTTTGCAATATTTGACATCTTCAAATTCAGTATCCGAGAGTGAGGAAGAAAGCTCTATAACTATGCATTTATGCTCATGCTTCACTTTGAATTGATATACTATCAATGGTCCTATAGGCAACACATATTCAGTATGTAAGTATTGAGTAATATCATTTCCAATACCTGAAAGTGGAGTCTTATCATGCTTTACCATGAAGCAAAGTTGTCTTTGTTCAACTTAGGCACATCTCATCTGTTCATCTTGTGATCTTTACTTAGGTCTTGAAACCTTCCTTCTAAGCACACAAGCTCTGATACCAATTTTTAGTAATAATTGAGAGGTGGGGGGGGGGGGG
>MU227982.1:4463765-4474949 GCA_018584345.1 Thuja plicata | reverse complement strand
ATATGCAGAGTATACCAATCAATCCAGAAATGCATATGTGAAATGTAAAACAATAAAGTAATAAACCATACACACATAACACATGGATTTTAACGTGGAAACCCTGTTAAGGGAAAAAACCACTGGACCGGTACCCCAAATTTTCACTCTTCTGAAGTGAGCCCTATTAGGAACCAACCCTATTAAAGGTTACAAACACACTGTTAAGTGTGACCTTGTTACATGATTTTTATACATAGGTTGTCACTTAGTATTTGGCATCTATTTTGCTACCATTATTGAATCAGCCTCCTTCTTAGACTGTCAATAGGCTTTAGGAAAATCTTGCTACCATCCTTGAATCAACCTCCTTCTTACGCTATCAATAGGCTTTATGCAAATTCAATGCTACTTTCATGAATCAACCCTATTGGTAATTTTCTAGGATATACCTCATTTATAGAAGACTGTTAAGTCCTCCTCTATTAAGAGACTTGATGCTTCAATGGTTAAACTGAAACATTATGACCTATTTCTAATGCAACTTTGAATTGCATATTTTCAAATCTATTTAAGTAAAATACCTCTCTTATCAATGTATCAATTCAATTCCTTCATGCTCCATACTTTCTGCTCTATGATGCTGTGTTTCATTATTTGTCAGTGTCTGTAGAATTCTTTAGCTCTCCCTCAGCTTGATTGATCCGGACTGTATGAAGCTTATCCTTCACCAGTTTCTCTTCAGCATCCTCTTTCTATTCACTCTCCTTCCATGTATCTGATTGCATGTGGAAATGAATTATGGTTGTCTCTTATATAGGCATGATATTCCTTAATTCATGATTCATGATTCTTGATTCTTGGTGTGAAAAAAAATCCAGCAATTTTGATTTACAACTTTAACTCCTGATTTATCTCATAGTTATCTTCTTGCCAGCTGTATAAATCTTCTTTAAATAAATTACTTAACTGTGGTCAAATAAAACAAATAAAACAACCAGTTAAGTCTATCCTTAAGCTCTGCCAGCTAGATATTTTTTCATTTTCAAAACTCTCTGTTTCGTCGGTCAATTCTGTAGTTCATCATCGGTGACAACTGCCAGTTCTGTCACTGTAAATTTAGTTAGCTTTAGGATCTCCGTCCATCAGGCATCATGTGATCTTGCTCATTGGGAAACTTTGGTTTCTAGCTCGTTGGGAAACATTGTCTTTTGCTTGTCGGTTATCACTATGAATTTTTCTCTGTCTTTACCGATGGTGTGCACTCCGTTAGTGTTGTCTGTCACTTAGTAAATACTTGACTTTTATGCATTGCAGAAAGAATAATCTTTGTTCCATTGATTCTCTAAAGTCTTTGGAATTATGTTCATGACCATACATATGATATCAAGTTGTCATCAATGATAATACAAACTATTAAATGATTTAATGTCTTGCATCATCTTCAACTTAACATTATCAAACATTCAATCAGTTACATGTTATCAATCTCTCCCTTTGGCATTGATGACAACATACTATATTATCACACTATACTATTTCTAATAAAATATGAAATACAATTGTTGAGACTCATCAAATTACCAAACAGTTTTTTTTGATAACTGATAAAAATGTCTGACCGCCGGTAAGCTCTGTGTTAGCTTAGATTTTATTCTTGAAACTTTCTATGTTTCTTCTTCTAATGTGTTGTGTCCTCTGTTTGTGTCAATTTCTCTCTTTTGACTGTTCTTCTTCTTTGATGTCTCTGACTTTTGTTTGGAACTTTTATACAAATTCTCTCCCTATGGAGATATGATCTCTCCCTTTTTTGGATTAATCTGATAATGAATAGTTTCTAATGATAATATGGATACATTCTCTCCCTTTGACAACAATTCCAAACAAATATTTTACAAATATCTGACATTCATGTCAAACAATTTTCTTCTTTCCATAATATATTCCTTGAATTTCCCTTATCCATCATCAATACAACAATATGCTCTGGTGCTCAGTTCTGATATATACCTTTCTATATATAGATGTAGCTTTGAAGTTTATCTTTTGCTTGCATCAATGATGAATGATATTCTGATAATATATGGCTGATGCAGCCTTCATTCCTTTACTGACTGATAGACATGGGTTTGACCCCTAGGCTCTTTCTCAAGTACTCAAATATATCCTTGGGCAGTAGCTTGGTGAAGGTATCAGCCAATTGTTCTTTTGATTGCACATATTCAAGTATCACCTCTTTTTCTTGAACTTGTTCTCTTAAATAATGATACCTGATGGCAATGTGTTTAGTCTTTGCATGTATGACTGGATTCTTGGAAATGTTTATTGCACTGGTGTTATCACAATAGATAATCACTGGTTCTTGTTGGAAATACAATAATGGGAAAGCAAGATACTGAGAAGGGGGCGGGTGAATCAAATCTTTGAATTTAAACACTTAAAACTAACTAATCCACATTCATACATATATGAATCTAATGTAATATCAGATAGGATCCACACAATGAAATAAATAACTCATAACATAAGAACTTGGTAACCCAGAAACCCAAATAGGTAAAACTGGGGTGGGGATGACACCCACAAAATTCTCCACTACTGCAGTAATAAAGTGTGCCTGTTAGGGATACAAATGTTGATTACAAGATGAAATCTACCCTGTTAAAGGTCTTCCCAGTTAAGAGCTAAATATCATTACAATCTACCCTATGGAAGGATTTCAACTTATAATAAAGTAAGCACTTTGTTAGGAGATTTAGAAAGGTCTGCTAGAACCACTCTGTTAAGAGAATTTCACCTGATACAATGATTAGAATGTCTCAAGTATTGATCCTTCATTATACACTCTAATGCTAATGATGGATCTCCTCTTTCCAGTACCTTCTATGATCTCACAATGTAATATAACTTTACTCTTTTGTTCACTGTGTTGTCACTCTGCTTGATCTCTACTTCTTAACAAAATAACCCTCTGTGCATTTCACTTCAAAATGCAGCCACCATACACTTCATCTACTCTCTTCTTAAACACATAAAATAGGGTTTAGAAGCAATCTAATATATCTGTTCAAGTCTAATAGTGAGATCTAGATCAACTATCAAGATCTAATACCCATACCTTGATGGTATTACAATTAATGTTTACAATAGATCATGCATAGGATGAAAAAATTAAATGCATAACTAACTCCGTAGAAGAATATTAAATGCATACATAAGTTCACCCAAAAATATTATACAAGTCAGCCAGATCACTTATCCTCAAATTTTGGATCATTCCAGACATGTATACAAAAATTGTTCTACTCGGCACTTGACTTCTCTGTATCCAACTCGGCTTGGCAATGTTACTCGACTCGAAAATGTAACTAGGAAAACTGAATATTGCTCGGCAATGTTGCTCGTGCTTGCATAGTTTTAGCTCAACCATAGTGATAGCCATCTAAAACTACCTAAGTGAATGACTAAGTGTTGGTCACTAATCATCAATAGAACTTAGAGATTAACAATCTCCCCCTTTGATATTAGTGGCAAAAACACACTTATCATTACTTTCGTTCATTTCATCAAAATGTTGCCTAAGTATACTAAGTACTCCCCTTAGGAATATACTTAGATTTATTCATACAAAAATTTTACATGCCTTCAAAAAATATATACAAGTGTACCTATTCTGTACTGATGTATCATACTGTATCCTTTCCAACTTCCTTACCAACTTCCCCCTTGTTTTTGTCACTGATTGTTGGTGGGGTTAAGTTATACTTATCCAAAAATTGTTTATGAAGCTACAGGGTGGATTCAAATGTAGTATCCTAGCTTTCCTTAGCAATCTTCATAACTTCCAGTTTTATTTCTAGCTCGGCAGCTAGACTCACTAAACTTTCTGCATTTGATAGATTTAAATTTCTTTGTGATAACTCCTTTGCAATTGAAAGTTCCTTCTGTATTACCTCCAAGTGAGGCAACAGGCTTGTCTGAATAGTTATCAATTTCGCCCTAATTTGACCATCTTCAGCCATAAGCTTGACTATTCTCCATTGTGCATTGATCAACTTAGTAAGATGTAAAGAACTAGAAGTAGCATCCTTACCCAAAGTAGTGCCAGTTGATCTCAAATCTAACTATAGCTTCTCAATATGCTATAGATTATCCTTTGTGAAAAATTCAAAATCACATAATTTCCTATACAAAGAATAAATATTGGTTGTAACTTTCTCTAAATTTTCTACAAGAATAGAAAGTTCAACCTATTTTTTTGCAATCTCTTCTGAGATTTTCTCTAGAACTTTTCTCTCAAATCTTCTCCTGGACCATTATCGAAGTTTTTTGTTTCTGTCTATGTCATCATCAGTTACCTTCTATACAATGTTAACTAATTAATCAATAATTGGAGCTTGAGGCATTTCATCCTCTAAGTCAAAAGCCTTTGCAAATATGTCTTAGATGTCATGCAACACCTGCTTTTGCTTTTGTTCTATCTTCATCTCTTCCTGTCTCTTCTTCCTCTTAAGTAATTCTTGAAGAGTTCCTATTTGTTCAAAAGATAATTCATTGGGATCCCATTGTGGAATCACAATGACCTCATCTAATGTTACATCTAGAATTTGAGACTTCTTCTTCAGAACTTTCTTTTTCTTCAACTCTGGTGAACTTATGCTCGGCTACATAATACCTTTTCTTGTGACAGTGTCAATGTCCATTGCCTCTTTTAATTCTATCAATATTGTCTGTGGATTAGGCATACCACTAGTTTTAGGACCAATAGGAGTGGATGATGTAGAGTGTGGTAGATCAACCAACACTTTCATTGCCTTTTCTTCTTTAGGCTTATCAATAGTATCCGTTATCACTACTCCACTATCTAAAACTATTTTCACAACCTCTAAAATAGGTGGATTCTATGAAGTTACCTCTTGTGCATTTGTTTGTTATTTCTCTTCACCTTTCTGATCATTGACAACTTTAATTATCTCATCAGATGTTGTGGTCTTTCCTTCTTAAGTATCAATTTCCTTAATAGGTGAATCAGTGTATGTACCACTTGGAATTATCTTGTTCCTCAACATTCAAATTGCTTGGATCATCAACTATGAAATCCATCAGACTGTCTCCAGTCAGATCAATAGAATTAGTTGAGTCTAATGTATCTTTGGTCTTGTCCTGTTCTGTAGCAATTTGACCTTGAGTCATCTTTGGCTCAGGGGTAGTCTCCACTTCAACTTCTTGTCTTTTTCTCGGATGTTCCCTCACCAGATTTCTTATCTTTTGGAATGGCCAGTCCAAAGATTTCCTTCCAGATCCTTGTAGTCTGCTGTACTATACCTTCAATATCATTTTTTAGAATAGCATAGCCTCTGAGCTTAGGAACAAACCTATTCTTATATTGCTCAATGAATTTGGCTCTTTATTTTGAGGTTAAATCAGGTATTACCTTGGCTAGAGTTCCTTCCCTGATCTGTCTCTCTGTGGTAAGTACAAATTCCCATTTTCTTGACAAAAAATCATATAGTTCATTCAGACCATGATTTCCTATCTCTGTTGGAATTAACTTGAAAGTACTCATCATATCCAAGAGTGCTTCCTGAACTTTGTGCCTATACACATTATTCAATTTTTCATACTTAATGAACTTGAAAGTTGCTAACCCTGCTGAATTCCTCAAAGTGTCACATACCTCATCAATACTAGCTAGTTTCTTAAATTGTGTTGTATGTATGTTACTAGGTTCATCAATTTTAGTCTTTTCATCATCACTATCTGTCCCCAAGTCTAGTTTCCTTCTTGGTCTCTTTGCTAGCTTACTCGGCTTAGCCTTAGGAGCAATTTTAGCTTCCTTTCCAGAACTACTTTCTACAACTTTCCTCTTTCCATACACTTTTGTTTGTACTTCTACTGGAGAAGTAACAGTAGATGCTCTAGTCCTCGGATGATTAGCTGTAGGAGGTGTAACCTTAGGTTTAGCTTTACTCAGCTTGGTTACAATGACAATTTATGGTCTTTTACTCTTAGCTTTATTATTGATCTCTTCAGATGCACTCACTTCCTCTTATGTAGATATATCATCACCTTGTCCTGTGGTTAGGCCTAAAGGTGCATCCTCAGGTTCTTCGTCACTACCTAAACCAACCATTTTCTTTAGATTTTTCACAATTTTCTTTCTTTTCCTCTCCATAGTTCCCTCTATTAAAATTCTAGAAATTTTAGCTTTAGCTTTATCAAAATTTCCAAACCTTTCTACTGTAGTATCAATTGCCTTGTCTAGGAGTGTAATTATGGCAACTGATGCTTCATCAATGTTAATTTCATATGGAAATGGTTCTAAGCATGTTATCCTTGGTGTCATAGCTTGGATATAAGTGTTATCTGTATCAACTAGAAAATAGATTTCTTCATAGTGCTTCTCCACTAGTGATCTAGGAATCCTAGTTCTTAATCTCATTTTCTTCTTGAACTCTAAAAAATAGCTCCCCATAATGCTATCAAAATTACTTCCTAGTTTCTCAATACATTAACTAATCTGAACTATAATGGGTCTATCCTTTTTCTAAACAATATTTCCCAATGTAGGAAATGTATCCTGAATGTAGAAAAATATAAAGACTAGTAAGGAACCAAACTTACATGATGAGCTTTTAGCCTTTCTGATTGATGTTAGGTTCTCGGCTAATTGTGTCTACTGTAGCTCGGCAAGATCATATGTATGATTCTTCTTAACAATTTTCCATGCCTGGTCAACGGCTATACAAGGAATACTATCCAATCTACTTGACTGATAGAACTTATGTACTATTACTCTTACTCCAAAATCAAGTTCTAGGTCTTTAATTGTAGAGATAGTCATACCTCTATTGTTCCATACGGCTCCAGTATTCAATGTAATTTTTTCTTTGTTGTTATCCCTCATTGTCCATTTTCCATTCACTATAGGATATCTAGTCACTCGATGAATCATGTTTTTGGTAATCTTGACTGGTCCATTATCCAACCACATACACATATCATGAAATTGGATAAGGATAACCTTAATCCATTCATCTTTGAAACCTTGTGGAAAATCTAGGGCAAGAGTTAACCCTTTGTCAGCTAAATGTTTGAATTCTCCCTTTAGAACTCCATCGACACACAATTTGCTGTAGGATTTCCTCAATTCACTATCACCTACTTCACCAATCTTAACCATGTAACATGATCGAACATCATGGATCATAAGTACCTTGGGTGGAATGGATGAGAGAGCTCCTGTTAAATCACTCTGAATTGCACTTTCAGGAATGGCTCAAAAGTTGAGAGGTTCACATTCATCACTCCATACTAACTAAATTTTCTCTTGTTCTCCCTCCATACTCTTAGCTGGTGCGGAAGAAATTATAGCCATAATCTTGAAATTAGGGTTCAAAATATGAAGAACAGAGTACCTCGAAAAATAATGCTTCACACTATTCACCTTTGGATTGTCAACGGCACATTGACGAAATCTTTGATGCTAACTTCATTAAGATCAGTTCTGCAAATTACTTTAATCGCTCCGTAAACAATAAAAATTGCAAGGTAAAAATGAAGTATCAATTGTTCAACCATTATAGAATTTGAAAGGTCAAGGTAGGTAAGAAATGAATGTTCTACCCATTGAGTTAGTCCAAGCCAGTTGTCCTTGGCTTTCTAACATAACTTGCATCCCACTCGGCTTACTAAACTCGGCCATCACAAAACTTGGCACACACTAAAGAACTCAGCCTTAGTGTCCATGATTGGTGCTTGGCACCTATAGTGCAATTAGCTCATCTAGGCATTTGTCTTCAAAAATATGTCTCAGTGCATCTTAAAATATGCAAATATGGACTTTGGTACATTTCATGTTCAGAACTGATGTAAGATAAGAGTTTTAGATGCAGTTCCTTACATACCTCTTTTTCTTAGTTGGAGATGATGTGATCACATGATCCATTGGATTGGGTGACCTCGCATTCACTAGCTTCACTGCTACATGGTTCAGACTTCTTAACCCATGTTTTGTTCATTTGTGCTCTAATTTTCTCAACTGTAGGAGTAGGTACCCTATTCTTACAATCTTTCCTTGTATGACCAATTTTCAGACAACTGTGACAAACTAGGCTTCCATTCATCCAACTTTTAGACTTTCCTCTAAAATGTGTCCTTATGCAGTTTTCTAGAACATGTCCATACTCACCATAGTAATGAAAACTATGCCATGTGTTGTAATCCCACTTGTAAGTATTGCCTTTTCTTGGTGATTTCTCTTGTACCTTTGATGTCCACTAATGTTTACCTTTAGATCTGCAATCTTATGCTCTATGACCATATTTGTAACAGTTATAGAAATTACCATTGAGTCTAGGTATTTTTCTTGCCTTTGTCTTACATTCACGTGCTTGATGTCCAAACTTATTGTAGTTAAAGCAATAACCATTAAAGTTAGTTTTAGGATTGGACTTACCATTCTTGCTTCGGAAAATGTTTGCTGTATGACCTAGTTTCCCATAGTGGTGGCAAATAGGTTTGTTGTTTCTTGGCTTTGCATACCTTCTTTCACCTGTCTTAGATGATTCTCCATCTTTAGTGGTTGTATGTTGTTCAGTGTGACGTAATCCAGAAGAGTCTTTAGGTCTTCTTGATGCTTCTACTAGTTGTTCAAAGTAGCTGATAGCTGCATTGGGTTCATTCACTCTATTATTAAGTTCTTTCTCAGATCTCAATTCATCTTTCAACAGACTATTCTTAGATCTAACATTTACAATCTTCAAGTCTTTCCTACTGATCTCCTGATTCACAAGTAGTAATTGATTTTCTATGTCAACTTGTTTGAATGTCATTGTTTGTACATCATGTGTTCTTTCATCAATTCTGGTAGTCATCATTCTTTGTCTTCTTCTACCATAGCCTTGTCATCTTCGACGTTCTTTTTATGTTCAACAACTTCACACATTCTTATTGATTGGGCTTCTTATTCCTTTTTCAAGTTTCTGACTTCTTCTGATGCAGGAGCATCCTCGGTGTAAGGGAAATCTTGCACCACCCAAAAATATGCATTTTTCTATTCAATAAGGGCTATTTTGTACAAAGCTGCTATTTTTGGAAACTTACTATTTTTAGTAAGTTGGTCAGTTGAACTCAGAATATTCTAATTTTCCAAGTGAAGGTTCATCTTAGTCATATAAGAATGCCAATTGAATTTCATTGCCAGATCATCTGTATTGGCAAAGTTATTAAGGATTTACTGTTGAGATTTTAGGGTGCAAAATATTTGAGCTCAATTTTTAGGACCTTAGAGGCTCCAGATCGAGGTTGAACCCCCGACTAACTGGCGCTTTGCAGTCAAAAATTGTAGATCGTGATCTCCCCTTTTTGGAAAGTGGTTATAATAGCCAATCGGAGCTACAGTTCAAAATGTATAGCTTTCAGAAGTTGGGCTACCTAATCTCATGTTTTGTAAATACTTAAAGCCGACCCTTTTGTAATAAAAGTGAAAAATAATTAAATGCTAAGGGTAGTCGGCCTTAATGGCTAGATTTCTAGAACCTTCTTGGGCAGTGGAAATTGCCTATATAAAGAAGGCTCGTATTGTTGTCTAGGGCAGTTCAGGGTAGATCTGGGTAATAATTCGAGGCTTTGTCCTATAGAATATTGTAAGGGGAAGGCCCATGTGGCTTTGCATATTGTAATTCTGAAAGTTTATAATTTCACATTTGTGGGGATAATAAGAAGCCCATTTTCTGTTCTTGCAAATTGTTGTTGCTTCTTTGTTTCTTTTATGTGTTCATGGCATTAAGGGGAGCATCCTTCATCAAGTGGTATCAGAGTGAGAAGTTCCTGAGTGTGTAAACAGATCGCCGACTATGAGGCAGTTTGCACCAGGACCGTGGTTAGGGTTTTAGCACGCATCGCAAAAATGCTTCCATGAAGGGAACATGGCAGAAGAGCTGGCATTGTGACACCTAAGGTTAGAGAGCTCTAGAGACAAGTGTGAGCATTGCAAGAAGAGATTCGTAGAGTAATGAATCTTAATGTTAAAAATGAAAGTGAGGATCAAGCCGAAGAAGCAAATGATGATCAAGAAGAAGTTGAAGTTTTGAATCCAAAAGAAGAAAGGCTTTTTTGAGCCATTTCCAAGATTGGAAAAAGACTTAAGATTGAGGTTCCTACATTTTCAAAGAATCTTAACCCAGAGGAGTTGATTGACTGGATCAATGAATGTGAAGAATATTTAAGTATGAAGATATTGAGGATCCTGATTGGGTCAAGTTTACAAAGGCCAGACTGAAGGGTCATGCAAAGATCTAGTGGCAGGAGATCCAATTGAAGTGAAATTGAAGGGGAAAGGATAAAATCATGAGATGGGATCAGATGGTGGATAAGTTGAAGCGACAGTTCATTCCTGTTGATTATGAGCTTGACTTGCTCAAGAAAATGTAAAGTTTGAAGAAAGCAGGAAGATCTGTTCAAGAGTATATAGAGGAGTTCTATCGAATCCTCATCAGAATAGGCCATGTTGAAGCTGATACAGAGAAAGTTTCTCGTTACCTTAATGGGTCGAGGCCAAGCATTCAGGAGGAGTTGAATCTAGTTCGAATGAACAGTATTGAGGAGGCATACTAGTTTTCCCTAAAAGTAGAAGAAAAGTTGAACAAGAAGTTTGAGAGCAGGAAAAATGGAAGAGGTCATGGTGGAAGATCTGGTGGACGGTCAAATGGTGGCTGAAATGAAGATCTGAAAAAGAAGGATGAGGCTAGTAACAGTCAGAATCAACGAGGAAATAATTCCAATCATTTTCAAGATCAGAATAATAGAGATCAGAGAGGAAAAGGACAAGGATCTGGAAGAGGAGGTTTTCGTGGAACATGTTTTCACTGTGGAGAAGAAGGTCATAGGGCATTTGAATGTCCTCAGTGCCAAGGAAGAATAGATAGGAGAAATGAAGGCCAGGCCAGAGTTGCACATGTAGATGAAGATGCTAGATCGTCACATTCTGAAGATGCTAAAAGAGGAGAAACATTGATTAATAGAAGAGTCTTGTTGAGTGGTGAGAATGAACCTGAACAAAGGAGGAGCCTGTTTCACACTAGGTGCAAGTGTGAGGGTAAGTGTTGTGATGTGATTATTGACAGTGGAAGCACTGACAATTTGGTGTCAGAAGATATGGTGACAAAGTTGAAGCTCAAGAGACAGAAACACCCACATCCATAT
>MU227982.1:4375996-4450632 GCA_018584345.1 Thuja plicata | reverse complement strand
ATACCAAAAATTTTCAATATCTTCAAAACTAGACCTGATCTAGCCATGAAACTTTACTGGCAAGCTGATATGAATGAGATGAACCTCCACATGCAAAATCAGAACATTCCGAGATCGTATGACCAACATACTAAAAATAGCAAGTTTCCATAAATAGCAGCTCTGCACAAGGTAGCCCTTATTGAAAAGAAAACAGAAATATTTTTGAGTGATGCGAGATTGCCCTTACACCCAGGATGCTCCTGCATCACTTTGTTAAGTGTATAAATGACAGTGCTAACAACTTCCCTCTAGAAGATCTAGGTGATGTCCTTCTCTATCATCAATGTTCCTATACAATCAACTATTGATTTGTTCATTCTCTCAGCAATCCCATTTTGCTGTGGTGTTCTTGGTGCAGAAACCTATCTTTTTATACCATGCTCATTACAGAAATTAGTGAATTCATCTAATATAAATTCTCCTCTATCTGATCTCAAACATTTTAGATCCTTACCACTTTATTTTTCTAAAATAGCCCTATACCATTTAAACATCTTAAATGCTTCAAATTTTTCTTTTAGAAACATGACTATCATCATTCTAGAGTAATCATCAACAAAATGAATAAAATATCTATCTCCATAATAGCTCTTTTTCCTCATAGGTCCACATAAATTAGTATGGACTAATTCTAGAATATCATTAGATGTATGGGTTTTAATTTTGAAACTATACTTTATCATTTTACCTTTTTGACAATTTTTGCACATGATGTTGTCTGGCTTTGTCATCATCGATAAGCCTCTTAAACTTCTTCTTTTGCTTATTTTCATCATGTTGTCAAAATTTACATGACACAATATTTTGTGCCACAACCATATGTCTTCATTTCTAGTCATTAAGAAAGTGGGATTAGTATCATTCAGATAGAATAAGTTACCTTTGGTCTGTTCACCAGTACCAATAAGTTTTCCTGATTCATTGAAGATCTTTGCCTTCTTGTTCTCAAATGCTACTCTATGACCTAAATTATTCAGCTGAGAAACACTCAACATATTATAATTCACTTCTTTTACCCAATAAGAATTTTCACATTTAATCAGGTTATTCAACATTATTGTTCCTTTACCTTCAATTTGACAAGGTGTATCATTTCCCATTCTTACTATACCACCATTATAGTATTCAAAAAAATTAAACTTTTCTTTGTCACCAGTCATATGGTGAGTGCAGCCACTATCTATAATCCATATATCATTCTTACTAATCTTAGATATGAGTGCAGTTTCTTCATACATTTCATTTTCATCTAAATCGTCCTTCACAGCTACAAATACCATCTCAATGTCATCATCAGGTTCGGTGTCAGTATCTTCATCTTTGCAAGCCACTAGGTAGCTAGCCTTCTTTCCTTTATCCTTTTATTCTCAGGCATCCTTTGTTTCTGATCATCAGTAACCTCTATAATCTTTGTTATCATCTCTGTCAGACTTCTTCTCAAAAAATCTGTCATCACTTCTGTCATCTTTTCTTCTATTAGGAAATCTTACAGCAAAGTGTCCAATTTCTTTACAATTAAAACATACAAGTGGTAACTTGCCTTTGTATTTACCTTTGCCTCTTTGTATTCTTCTGGCTATAAGTGCTTCTATTTCATCTAGATCTTCCTCTTCACTTTAACTTTCACTATCTCTTCTAGATGAGCATCTATGATTGGATTTGCTTATTTTCATAGAAGACTTAAATGCAGACTCTAAACTTGGTAAGACACTATTGTTAAAGTTATTCATCTCAAATGAAATTAGTCTACCAATTAGGATATCAAGAGTAACTGTATTGTTTTCTACTACTCTCATTTCTTGAATAGCAGAGACTCTAATAGCATATACAACCAATAAGGTTATTAAGATTTTACTTGCCACTGTCTCCTCTTTAAGTGTACCTCCAACACCTCATATAGCATTGACTACTTATTTTATTCTTGTGTTGTACTATATGATGTTTTCACCTTCTTTCATTCTAAGATCATCAAACTTTCCTCTAAGGCTTCTGCCTTGGCTCTCAGAACATTTGTATCACCTCCATGTACAAGCTTCAGTTTGTCCCATATTGTCTTTTCAATTTTGAAATCTTTGACATCTTCAAATTCAGCATTAGAGAGTGAGGAAGAAAGCTCTATATCCATGAAATTATGCTCATGCTTCACTCTCAACTGATCTACTATCAATGGTCCTATAGGCAAGACATATTCAGTATCTAAGTATTGAGTAATATCATTGCCAATATCTGATAAGTGGAGTCTTATCCTGCTTTGCCATGAAGCAAAGTTGTCATTGTTCAACTTAGGCTCATCTCGTCTGTTCATCTTGTGATCTTTACTTAGGTCTTGAAACCTTCCTTCTAAGCACACAAGCTCTGATACCAATTATTAGTAATAACTGAGAGGGGGGGTGAATCAGTGGCTTTAAATATTTATCCTTTAAACTTTAATCCACCAATCAATACACCTCAGATTATTAAGTCCCTACAAGATGCGTGCCTTGAAATACTTTGAAATAATTAACTGTCTGTCAGTTTACCTTGTTTGTCTTTATTCTCCTTGATTACCGACAAGCAGTAAAACTTATTTACCAATACTCAGTAAATATGTAGAGTATGCTAATCAATCAAGAAATGCATATGTTAAATGTAAAACAATAAAGTAATAAACCATACACACATAACACATGGATTTTAACGTGGAAACCCTGTTAAGGGAAAAAACCACTAGGATCAGTACCCCAAATTTTCACTCTTCTAAAGTGAGCCCTGTTAGGAGCCAACCCTGTTAAAGGTTACAAACACACTGTTAAGTGTCACCTTTTTAGAGGATTTTTATACATAGGTTGTCACTTAGTATCTGGCATATATTTTTCTACCATCCTTGAATCAGCCTCCTTCTTAGACTGTCAATAGGCTTTAGGAAAATCTTGCTACCATCCTTGAATCAACCTCCTTCTTAGGCTGTCAATAGGCTTTATGAAAATTTAATGCTAATTTCATGAATCAACCCTTTTGGTAATCTATTAGGATATACCTCAATTATACAAGACTGTTAAGTGCTTCTCTGTTAAGAGACTTGATGCTTCAATGGTTAAACTGAAAATGACCTTATTTCTAATGCAACTTTGAATTGCAAATTTTCAGATCTATTTAAGTACAATACCTATCTAATCAATGTATCAATTCAATTCCTTTGTGCTCCACACTTTCTATTTTGTGATGCTGTGCTTCACTGTTTGTCAGTTTCTACAGAATTCTTTAGCTCTCCCTCAGCTTGATTGATCAGTACTGTATGAAGTTTATCCTTCACCAATTTCTCTTCAGCATCCTCTTTTTATTCACTCCCCTTTTGTGTATCTGATTGCATGGGGAAATGAATTATTCTTGTCTCTTATATAGACATGATATTCCCTAATTCATGATTCTTGACTCTTGATTCTTGGCATGAAAAACAATCTAGCAATTTTGATTTATGGCTTTAACTCCTGATTTATCTCGTAGTTATCTTCTTTCCAGCTGTATAAATATTATTTAAATCAATTACTTAACTATGGTAAAATAAAACAAATGAAACAACCAGCTAAGTCTATCCTTAAGCTCTGCCAGCTAGATATTTTGTCATTTTTTGAACTCTCTATTCTGTCAGTCAATTCTACAGTTCCTTGTTGGTGACAACTGCCAGTTCCATTGGTGTAACTTTAGTTAGCTTCAGGATCTCCATCTGTCAGGCATCATTGGATCATGCTCATCGGGAAACTCTATTTTCTTTCTCATCAGGCAACATTGTCTTTTGCTCATCGGTTATCATTGTGACTTTTTCTTTGTCTTTACTGATGTTGTGCACTCCGTCGGTGTTGTCTGTCACTTAGTGAATACTTGAATTTTATGCATTTCAAAAAGAATAATCTTTGTTCCATTGATTCTCTAAAGTCTTTAGCATTATGTTCATGACCCTACAGATGATATCAAGTTGACATCAATGACAATACAAACCATTAACTAATTTAATGTCTTGCATCATCTTCAACTTAACATTATCAAACATTCAATCAGTTACATGTCATCATCCCAGGTGTAGGCCAACTAAGTATAGATTCTACCTTCTTAGGATCCATCTTCAAACCATCAACTAAAATCACAAAACCTAAATACAAAATTTCCTCTTTCATGAAGGAATACTTTTTCAGATTTATTAGCAACTTTTCTTCTTTCAATCTCTGCAATACTTGTCTTATATGCATCAAATGTTCTTCTCTAGTCTTAATAAATATAAAAATATCATGCAAGTATATAGTCACACATTTATTCAATAATTTCTTCAAAACCTCATTCATTAACCTCATAAATGTACTCAGTGCATTAGTTAAACAAAAAGGCATAACCAACCACTCATACAAACCTTCTTTTATGTTGAAAGTAGTCTTCCACTCATCACCTTATCTGATTCTTATTTGATGATATCCACTCTTCAATCAATTTTAGTAAAATATTTTTCTCCACTCAAATAGTCCATTATATCATCCATCCTCGGTATAGGAAACCTATAATTAACTGTGATCTTATTGATTTCTCTTGAATCAGTGCAAATTTTCCATTCTCCATTCTTCTTAGGTGCCAATATAGTTGGTACTGCACATGGACTCAAAATTTCTCTGATTAAACCCTTGTTCAACATCTCATGAACTTGTCGATTGAGTTCTTCATTCTTAGTCGGTGTCAACCGATGTGGTGGAACCTCATAGGACCTCAATTTATCCTTCCATATTTGTCTCTGCTATTTGATCTTTTGCCTCTCTATCCACCTCTAGAACTAACTTCTCCTTCAGAGTTTTCATGACTAGATTCACCATGGGGTTTAAATTTTTCCCCCTTCCACTAAACATTCCTCTTCCTCTATTATTGAAATCCTTCTTTCCTCTACCCTTATTATTCTGGTCTTGTCACCTTTTTATCTTTTCTTCTACCTTGAATGCCAATTGGTACCTTTTTGGACTATCTCGGGGTTGCAGGGATTTTACTCATCCTGAATGTTCATTCTTACGCCATTTAAATATCTAGCCACCTTTTCAACTTCACTCTCCACTACATTTGTCTTCAAAAAAATATTTTGGAATAATTTTGTGTAGCTACTGACATCCATCTCCTTTTATCTTAGGTTTTGTCTCCTTTTGTGAAGTTGTACCTCATAATCATATGTTACATAGGCCTAATTGACCTTATTAACCATCACTATCCAAGAGGAAATCATATTAATCCCCTCCTTCACCCTTTCTACTTAGATGAAGTTCCACCAAGTCAACATTGCAAATTTCATTTTTTATTTTTCTATCTTGACACTCTGATTCTTAGGGATTTCATCACATTCACAGAAAATTTCCAATGCATCAACCCATTTCATGACAAAGTTTGGGTCCATCTTTCCAATAAAAATTGGAAGATATAACTTACATTTTGTGGTTCTCTTAGCCACATATTTTAAGGCATTCACAAGGTATCTCTGTTCTATAGGAACCTCTTCTTCTTAATGCTCATGGGTCTCATCTTTTTCTCCCCTTTCCCCTCATTCTGAGTACCTTTCTTCCCTCCTATCAACTATGCCTTTTAGACTACTAATCTCTACTCTCAAACCTTGTACTATCTTAGAAATTTTAGCGTTGGTTACCCATGTAGGAATCCTTTTAGCCTCTTCTCCCTTTGAGTCATGTGCAGACATCATTACACAAGACTTTCCCTTAGCCTTCTCTTAAGTTCTAATACCTCTTGATGCAGAGCCCTTCAATCTAGGTGGTTCAAACTTCTTATTATAGGTTCCTCAAACCTCTAAAGGGGATGATCTCAGACAAAGGACTCTACACCTTCAAACTACCTTTCCCAATTCATCTACAAAAAATCCCAGTGAACAATCTCTATTGTTCAACATCATGTTAAAGGTCAATAAATCCTTTGACCTTTTACTCATCTAGGTGTGCTAGGAAGGAAAAATTGTTATTAGGGAGTGGACATGGTTTTGTATTTCTTTAAAATATCTTTCTTGACCAGACTATAGGTTTTCTAGATTTCAAAAGATCCCTAAGTCCAAAAATAGTGTTTTAAGCCCTTTAGGTCTGTCCCAGCTAATAGCCCTAAATAGAGGGTTTTATGAGAATAAAACTTATAACTTCCAAAGAACCTTAAAAAAACCACATATTCTGACACCCCTTTATAGGATGTTTCAAACCCCAAAAGGATAGATCCTGATATCTTTGTTCAACCTCTGAACCCTTATAGGCCTATGAGACCTAATATCCCTAATTACCCCCCCCCCCTCAACAAAGGAAGTCTTCACTAGTCAGATCCTAGGACTAATAAAATTCTTGGAACATGTCTGTAAATTTTCAAATACACGCTATCCACTTTTAGATTCAATCAATCCACTTTCGATGTCCTCCTACACACAGAATCTTCAAAAATGTGACCAAGCACATGGTTATGATTGGCCTAGGGCTTGGTGTTACAAATAGGTTTCGATGACTTCCACTCCCCAAACTCTGGAACCTTAATATTTTTTCCCCTAACTTTCATTCCTGAAGTTTTCATGGCGATCCAATGGTGAGATTTCAAGTTAGGGCCATTTATGTATGGAACCCTTATTCTGAACACAAACAAGTGTCTGACAGAGACTCTACCAACAACTCCTAGAAATGGATTCTTAAAGATCCCAAACTAGACTTGTTAGAGATATATTTTAGAGGACCTTCCCATATTTTAGATCTAAAAATATTTCAATGAAACATATGATGCAAAACACTATGAAAATTCACAAAATACAGTATAAACCAAAAATTTGTCTTTATTCATTGACACCCAAAATAACATACATACATTCCTCCTCTCAATTTAATTTGATTCAATAAATTATATTTAGGCTTCATCCAATGTCCCCAAATTTTTCTCTTACAATTTAGACTGTTGGAGAATTTGGAAAGCCGAAATGCTCAAATTACAACTTTTCTTGCAAAGTTGCGTTTTGCAATTTTACATCTTTTTGAGAAAAAATTTCTCCAAAGGCATTTTATGCATTCTAAGACAAATTACGGACCCCAAATGGATCCAAATGACAAAATTCCACACAAAAGACATATTCTAGACTAAATTTTGATGATTTGACCAAGGTTGACCAAGTGGCTTATAAGAGTTGCCTACTTGTCAATTAGTCTTACACATGGAGCTTATTACATTATTTTGGATCCAATGATCCCTTAGGAACTTGAGGCCTATTAACCTTGATTTTATACATCTTGGGAGGGGTTTTCCTGCACCAATCCGACTATTGGAGGAGACTTTTGGATGACATGCAATTTTGTGACTAAACGCCATTTAGGGGATGCGATGCCTACGGGAACTGGGATGAGGCTCAACAAGGGAAGAATGGGACCATTGATTTGATATATATGAGTTATGTTTAGATAAAATATTGGTTGATCAAAAATTCATTTTAGGACATCACTCGCTATATGTCATTGCATGTAGGTAGATAGTTTGGCAGGATATAGGATGGAGTACCATATGGTTTCCCACATTCTTTGGTGAAATGGGAGGTGGGGTCACTTTGGGGGATTGATGTGGATCTTTGAGGAGCCTAGGAATCCTAGAGAGGGATGGATCATGAAAGTAAAAATCAAGAAAAAGGAAATAAACAAGAATCCAAGAGATTTATTAGATAATAATATTGTTACCATGAGAAATGCAAAACTAGGAGCATACACCAAAAGAGCCAAGAAATTTTGAAAGGGGAAAATAAAAGAAGAAAACCTTATGAATTAAGAATGAGGAAAATCCAGAGAGAGAGAGAGAGAGAGAGAGAGAGGCTCATTTACAATAACTCTATAGAGTAAAAATGAGAGAGAGGAGCATCTCTTAAATATAGATGAGGAGAGGAGTTATTAAGTAAATCAATGAAAACATCCATAATAGGTATGTCTAAAGTGGCAACATCCTCATATGGAGGATAAGCTGATTTCCTTAATACATGTATTACAAGAAATGCCATGTCCTCCCACTCAGACTAGAGGAAAAATATATGTAGGGATTCCATAGGAATCTCCTAATTAAATAAAAGTAGGATACCTTGGTTTATCCTAAATAAATAAATACAACCAAGTAAAGATTAAATATTCTAACACCCCCTTAATATTTACTTGGGGATTTTACATCAATGGGAATTAAACCCAAAAATTTATAATGAATTTGAAATATCTCTTTGGAAAGAGGCTTTGTCAAAATATCTGCAAATTGATCTTCTCCCTTGTAATAGATGAGTGACACTTGTTTTCTTTCAACTTGTTCTGTAATGAAGTGTTGTGGTATAGAAATATGCTTTGTCCTTTCATGGTAAATAATATTCTTTGTTAAGGCAATATCACCTTGGTTGTCATAATACAAAGGTGTAGGTTCTTATTGAGGTAGAACTGAGTCTTCAAGTATTCTTCTAATCCATAAAGCTTCTCTAGAGGAATTAGTACATACTTTATATTAAGCTTCAGTACAAGATAGATAAATGTAATGTTCATTTTTACTTTTCCAAGAAATGGCACATGAACCAAAAAAGAAACAATATCCACAAGTAGATTTCTCATCATTAGGATCTCCTCCTAGATCTTCAAATAAGTAAATCCTTTAAGGTAAAATAATCATGTGCATCATAAAACAAACCAACATCAATAGTGCCTTTAATATAACTTAAAATTCTTTTTGCAACTTTGAAATGGGTTTGTTGAGGTTTAGACATAAATCAAGAAACTAAACCTACACTATAAGCAATATCACTTCTAATAAGAGTTAGATAATTTAAACTTCCAACTAGTTGTCTATATAACGTAGCATCAACTAAAGGATTTTTCATATCAAGCATTAACTTAGTTCCTAATTCACATGGAATGGAAACATGAACATCATCATTGATCTTAAATTTTTCTAAAATATCATGAGCATATTTACTTTGAGATAGGAAAATACCCTTAGGGATTTTCCAAATTTGCATTCCTAAGAAACAATGTAAAATCCCTAAATAATTCATTGAAATTTTTTATTAAGTTGAAACTTAATATCATAAATTAAATAATTTAAACTTAAAGTAAGAATCAAATAATCTACATATAAAATGATAATAACAATATCATCTTCACTATGTTTAATGCATAGGTTAGGATCATTTTTACTTCTAAAAAAAACTTGAGAAATAAAGAAAGCATTAATCTTGGATTACCATTCTCTAGGAGATTTTTTTAAACCATAGATAGATTTATTTAATTTCCAAACTAAATGTTCATTACCTTATTTTAATAAAATTGAGAGGTTGAGCCATATAAATTTCCTTATGTAGGTCACAATTTAGAAAGGAACTTTTAAAATCCATTTGGTGAATATGTCATTTAATTTTAGAAGCTAAAGCAAGAACAAGTTTAATAGTCTCGGTATAATCTAAATCTTCAATTTCAGAAAAACCTATTGCAACACGTCTATCATTAAACTTACTAATTTAATTATTGGCATTTAATTTGGTTTTGTATAAACATTTTCATGAAACCAAATTCTAATTATGAGGTAAACTAACTAAATCCCAAGTGTTTAGAAACCAAGGTATCATATTCTTCATTCATATATTTATGCCAATGAGGTTGTATGTTATCATGTTAAAATGATTTAGGTTCATTAGTATGCATAGTAGAAGACATACAAGAATAATTACAATAATTAACTCTCTTATGTTTAAGTTCACCCATTCTAGTAATGTAATCATAACTTTCATAAAGTAAAATTTTAAACCAAATAGGATTTCTCTTAGAAGTAATAGACTCATCACTAGATGAAGAATCATTAGGAGTAGAGTTAGTATTATCATCATCACTATCACTAGAAGAAATATAAATAGATCAATTAGGAGTATGGTTTAGAGAAGGAGGTTGTTCCTCCACAACCACAACCTTACTTCCACTAAAATCAGCATCTTGCACTTTAGAGAAATCATGGACACCATTTTCTACAATACACACATCTCTTGCAACTTGAAATTTGCTAGTAGTAGGATTATAAACTCTATATCATTTAGTATTTTAATCATAACCCAAAAAATATATAAGGTGAATATTTAGCATCTAATTTGTGCCTCTTTTGTTTAGGTGTGTGAACATAAGCAATCGAGCCAAAAATTCTTAAATTTTCCAAATTGGGCTTCCAACTAGACCAAGATTCTTCATGAATTTTATCTTTTAAAGCTTTAGTAGGAGTCCTATTAATTAGATAAGTAGCACAAACCATAGCTTCATACCAAAACTTATAATCTATATTTTTATAATGTAAAAAACATCTAGCCATCTCCATAATAGTTATATGCTTCCTTTCTGCCACGCCATTTTTTTGTGGTGTATAAGGAATGATAAGCTCATGTTTTATTCCAAAATATTTCAAGTATGAATGAAAAGAGTTATTAACATATTCCTTCCCTTTATCAGTTCTAATAATTTTTATTTTAAAACATGATTTCCTTTCGACAAAAATATGAAATTCTCCAAATATATCAAGAACTTGATCTTTTCTATGTAAGAAATAGATCCAAGTTCTTCTAGAAAAATCATCAACAAAAGTAAGTGCATACCTTGATCCTTGGATGGAGTTATTCTCCATGGGTCTCAATAGGTCACTATGAATCATTTTCAACTTATGATGTTCCCTCCAAGATTTACCATGTCGGAATGGTTCCCTATGCATCTTACCACTCATATAACTAGTGCATAATGTTGGTGCCTGAATAACCAGATTGGGTTTTCTATAGAATTGCCAATATAATAATGGAAAACCCAAGTGATCTGGCCAACTAACAAGTTCAACAAAGGACAAGGTTTGAACTTCTACAATTTTGGTTCTACAAAAACAAGTTTGATATACCTATACCTAAAACTTATCCTCCAAGTCTATACTTTTTTATAGTAGATTATGATGCACTTAAAATCTTCTCTTTCAAGTATGGCAAGTGAGTACTTTGAAAAAGATCAAAATGTGAGTAAACCTAAACTTTATTTTTAGAAAAAATAAATGAATATTGTATTGTTTGTAGACTATAGATATATCTAGAAAAATAGTTGAACTTCAAAGCTTTAAAAGATAAAATTTCCTTTTGAATTAACCTCAGACCAGTTCCTTATTCAATGTTGGGAAGATAGAATCAAACTTCATTCATATCATCACATAAAACTCTAAGAGATAGTATTATGTACCATCCACTACCATATACAAGAAATATTCATTTACAATATAAACCCTAGTCTAATTGAATTTAGTTTCCCTAAGAAAACCAATTAGACAAAGATACATAGACAACACTTCATATGCAATATTTGATGATCCAGGATATATACTGAAATTAATATTTTACCAGATATATAGATGGTAGTAATTGATTTTGAGGTCAATAATCACAGAGGACTAATCTGAAATGAAGGGAATGAACTTACAATCTCCAAGTTGAGAAAAAACATGTTTCTTTGTATCAATATAAAAAGTACAATTGGTGTGTGATCTAGTTGCAA
The DNA here is from genome assembly GCA_018584345.1 of Thuja plicata. Lineage (NCBI taxonomy): Eukaryota > Viridiplantae > Streptophyta > Pinopsida > Cupressales > Cupressaceae > Thuja > Thuja plicata. Next base: position 4,439,044 of record MU227982.1, on the reverse strand, counting down.
CATTCTACTAGTCATTACAAACATTGTCCCAGTATCTCTAAAAAATATCATCATATATCATTGGTTTTGGTATCCCTCTTTACACAAAATTGAAGGGATGCAACAAGCTTACAACCGATGTGACTATTCCTAACTAAAAACTAACTTGCAACTAGATCACTTAATTACAATGAAACAAAACAAACCAAAAATAAACACCTAGAAAAACTAATCCAAAAGAATAATGTCATCCTCGATGTCCTTTTGTAGAAATTCCAATGCCGCCTATGGGGTATTCAAGTAGTCATTAATCCACTTATCAATTTGTGAGTGGGAGGGTGATTTAAATTGTGGAAATTCAAAAACATTGATGAGGAGATCCTGTCACTTCCTTCCTATGGCAACATGGACTTCAATTTGAAACCAAGAAAATGTATTCTCCAAGGAAATAATCTTATCCATAAACATATTAAAATAATCAATCTTAAAATCCTTTTTATTCTTCATATCATACATAATACTTTGTGGAAGCTCTTTGTATTCTATCCTCCATTCTCCAAGATACTTTGTTTTTCCTACTTCGTCAACAATTCCAAGAGTCAACCAATGTTTAGAAGATATGAAAGTAGACAATGTTTTATCAATTTTCCCCACTTCTTGTTCCATGTAACTTAGATTATTAGAAATTGTTTCCAACATTTTTCTATAGTTTTTATCTATGGAGGTGGATCTAGATCTCTTCATGTAACTTCATACAACCTACTCAATTCAAATTGAGATAGTTTCCATTTTTTTATCAATTCTATAAACAAAGGCTTGTTTTTCTTTAAAATGTTCACCATCTATGTTGGGATAATATTGTATGCATGAATTATGGTCAATACCTTGAAGCTGCAAACACAAACACACACACACACACACACACACACTTCAATAAAGTATTTATGTGGTTAGTGGGTTAGACAAATATAATATTGAAATAAACCACTACACTAATAAAAAATGACCCATTGCCTTCTAGCAGGAAGGAGTATGAGTTTTATCTCAGTTAATCACAAACTCAGTGACTACACCGATAACCTAAACGAAGGATCTAATCTAAATGATCTAAAATGATAATGCAGGATGCATATTTGTTGTTAATCCAAGCTAATTAGGATTCAGTTTTGAAGCACCAAATTGAATGTGTATTGATATTCATTTTAATAACACCAAATTTAAGTTTTCTCTACATTAGATTGTTTACATGCTTAAAAAAAATTAACAATAATTAAAGATAAATGATTAAAGGAAAGATAAAATGTAAGAAAACTAGAATGAAAATGCAACATAATAACGATAATAAAAGTTAGGATTCCTATGAAGGAAAAGAGTTTCTATTTTATAGAAATCTCTCTCGAATCAATGGTGGAGATCAAAAGAAAAGAGTGGCTCGGATTCGATTGAAGAAGCACAATCCATCTGCAAGTGATGTCATTTGTCAAAAGAGTCAGTTGATTGAACTAACTGATCAGTCTTTCTGGAAACTTCCATATTCAGTTCTCAGTTAACTGAAATGTTTCCAAGATGATAACTAGTGCAGAATCAGTTAACTGAGTGGAACTGAATTGTTTCCAAAATGATAAATCAATTAACTAGATTTGATGATGTCATATGCATTTTAAATAATTTAGATGATTTTGAATGCAAATTTGTTTTTATTAATTAATTTAATTCCCTTTTTTGATTTAATTGACAAATTTGTATTTTTAGTTAATTAATATATCATAATATCAATTAAATAATTAGTATAAGGTTTACTTTCCAATGTAATTTTATTTTAGGGATTAATTAATTAATCAAGTAAGATGATCGATTAGGACCTAGGGTTTAGGTAAGATCTGTTCAAATTTGATGAATTACCTATTTGATTTAGGAATTAGAATAATCAAGATTAGGGTTTCTTGATTAATTATTGAGATAGGGGTCTAGGGTTTAAACAACCATTTTTAGGTAATTACATTTGCGCCTCTTTGAATTGATGTGTGATCAGCGCATTGATTCAAAGAATTGTTAGCAAGAAGACACAGAATAGTTTGATTTGAAGCGATGAAACTATTCTTTTCAAGAAGAATACTAACTTTGAGCTTGATTAGAAGAAGATTGATCAAAAGATATAAATTAGAATGCTTAGTTTTATTTGAAGCGATGAAATTGAACATCTGTCAATAAATTTTAAACCTTTTGATTGGTTTGAATGAATAACTAATTTGATTTGAAGTGATGAAACTAAATATCTGTCAGGAACTCTTAAACCTTTTGATTGCTTTCAACAAATAACCAGTTTGATTTGAAGTGATGAAACTAACTACCGTCAATAGATTTAATTAGCAAGAAAATTGACTTGATTTGAAGCGATGAAGCCAATTTGATCAATGTATCTGGTTTCAATAATGAATAGCCCATATAAGACTGATCTTGTCTAGTTTTGAGTGTATTCACCACTGTATAAGACCATTGATTAGGTTACCTTTGATTTAAGATGATCTCAACTTGATTTGATGTGATGAAGCTGAGATACCCCAAGTGATGGGGTTTTTGATTAAGGATATGATCACAAGAATGTTGATGTCCTAATCCTGCCCCCTCAGGAGAGAAATTGAAATATGGCTAGGTTCTCCAGTTATGAGAAGCAATTCGATTGATTAGACAATTTACAAAGAAACTGATCTGATTAGAAAGAGGTCCCACATGGTTAGGAAAAAATTTTTACTTGATGAGAGGTCATGTTTGACTTAGATCGACCAAAAGTAACATACATGGATTAATTTAGAAGAAAAGGCAGAGAGATTTCCATTGGTTGTGCAAGCGGTCATCTGTAGTTGACTAAAAAATTCAAAAGTCAAAAATGACTAGCGAGATGATTTCAAATTTTGATTTCGATCCTGAAAATGGAATCAAGACAATCAAATTAGTCAGGGGTGTCATTTTTATAGACAACTAACCACTTGATGAAAGGAAGATTGATCGATAAGAACCTCAGAGCCTTCACATTAGAGAGAGATATAAATATTAAGTAGATTTCAACAATATGTAGATGCAAGAATAACATGAATACAACCTAAGGTGTAGTCACTGAAGCTTTAGCATTGAAAATTTTCATCATCAAGCATTTTTGGAACATCGAAATCAATACAATCCTTACTGGTGCCACTGCAACCATAAGAATATGAATATGAATTTCATCAAATAAGATATAGGAAACCAATGTAAGCATCGAGGCACAACAACTGAGATGAACTAAACATTTTTTTCAATTGATGTTGCAAGAGTACACTAGTATCGAGGCATTCAAAGCCAAGATAACCATGAGTGTGATCTTTCATAAAAAAGTAGAGAAATAACAGTCAAGAAGATAGTTCCAACCTCACCTTAGTGTACAAATAAATATGATCGAGGGATGTGAGGCTTCTTTGGCTTAATGCAGGAGCTCTTATCACATACACCCTAATTATTTGAGGCTATCAAATCATCAGGACCACACCAAAAAGAAGTAGACAAAGAAAAGATTAACAAAAATCAATGAGAACAAACAAAATACAAAGAGAAGTTCAGCATACTGCAACCAGTTTCAAATTTATCAGATGTGTATATGTATGAGGTATTGAGAAACATCGTCGTTCTTATGATTTATTTATGTTTGAGTGTTATCAATCTCCTATTTAAGTTTACAGTATCCAATGTGTGTTAAGAAACATAGATGCTTCCAAATATAGTGTTAAGAAACACTTTTGATTAGGGTGTTGAGAAACACCTGTTTGTGTTAGTAGCGAGTTGTCCTTCAAAAATGACAAGATTACTGACTCTGGTGTAAGCCAAAGATGTGATCAAAATTGGGGACCCATGCCCCTAGTAGTGAACGATGATGACTGAATTGACTCATACTATCAGGACAAAGCCGATTCGATTGCCCCCAAGTTATGACTCTGGATCAGTTTCAAGCCAGGAGGGTTCTCAGAAGAACCAAAGTGTCATGAAAGTGACTGAAAGATATGTACAAACTGAAGCAAAGGATTGATGGCAAGACAGAATTGATACATGGAGCATTGAGGTACAAGAGGTGCCTATTTACTAGGTTTTCACCTACTTGGTAGAGATTCAGCTTAGCATAATTTGACTTGATTTGAAGTGATGAAGCCAATTTGATCAATGTGCCTGGTTTCAGAAATGAATGACTCATCTAAGACCGATCTATTTGGTTTTGAGTGTATCCATCACTGTATAAGATAATTGATTAGGTTGCTTTTGATTTATGATAATCTCAACTTGATTTGATGTGATGAAGTTGAGATGCCCCAAGCGATGGGGTCTTTCTTGATGATGTGATCATTAAAGACTTGGTAAACATATCTGTGTCACCATCTTTTTTTTCTTTTTCAATTTTTTTGTATTTTTCCATTTTGTGACTTTTTTTTATATTTTTTTTATATTTTTAATATTTTTAATTTTTCTCTTTTTTTTTTTTTTTAGTTTTTTTGATTGATGCATCAAGGCACCTATTGCTAGGTTTTCACCAAGATGATCATTTTTCAGGACTTTTTCCCATTTTTAGATTTTTTTGAGATTACTCATTCTCAAGCAAGATCACATTGGTTCACCCCCAATGTATAGCAAGGTAGAGGTCCTGACAGATGGATTGAAAAGTTGATGGATGAAAAAAAATACAATGATGGATGAAGAGGGTGAATGCAACCCTCAAGAAAAGTCTCCTTAAGATTACCCAATGTAGGGAAAAAAGAATATAGAAATGTAGGCTCATGGAGCAGTGTTGTATAGCATATAGGATAATGACTTGATGTCATGAAAAGTAGGTGGTCTAAAAGAATGGACATGTCAAGAGACTTATAAGAACCTTTTTTTTCAATTTTGATCAAGACCAAGGGGTGTATTTGATAGGATAGGATATAGCTATGATAACGTAATTAGGATAATGGATGATGGAGGCATAAGTGAATGGTTTGGATTATTGTAAGAATGCACAAAGATAGGAAGGATAGGCTTGGGATAGGAAAGATCACGATAGGGTGCCATGGATGAGAGAAAGTGAATACCTTGATGGAAAGGATAATGCATGGAAAGAGGCATGATGCTCATGGATAGGCTTAACCTTGTCAAGATCACCAGAGGGAACATGGATGCTCACGGGATAGCTAGATGTAAGGTATGATAGATACGATGACATGGAAGGAAATTTCCCCCAAGTGAAGAGTGCAAGTAGGAGGAATTACACATGACACCTTTTTTCCAGGTTTTCATCATGGTACTTATCCAAGGTACCACAAGAAGTGGTTTTCACCATAGGATGGATTGATTTATCTTTACTTTTGCTACCAAGGTGCCTATTTAACAGGTTTTCACCAAGGCACTTTTTTTTTTTTTTTTTTTTTACTTATAATTTTATGGAGGAACTTAAGCTTCTTTTCTTTAGATAGTGCTCCTTTTTAGGATATGCTATGATGGGCCAAGGCCACTGAAAGTATGCTCAAAGATGTTGATAGGGTGATGGTAGGGAAGAATGATATGGAGGATAAGGGAGATGGTAGCCAAGGATTTATGTGGTGGATTAGATAATAGTGATGGAAGGATATGAGATAGGGTATTGAAAACTTTGCGTAGGGGTATATGGAAATGGTGATAAGATCAACATTGATACACACCTTGAAGGGTAGTGGATAGATGAAGGAAAAGTGGATGGAATAGTTTGAGGCTTTGATGTATGAGTGGATATGGATCTTGGTATACGAGGACCCAATATGGATGAAGTATTAAAGGTAATGGATTTTGGGACATAAGGACTCAAAATAGAGTTAGAAGATGGGAGATGTTTAGATGGAGATGAAGTGGAAGACTTTGGAAGCTTGGATTCCAACTCTGACCTTTCCTTTTTCTTCAAGCCTTTTAAGAGAGACTTGGGAATCCACATAGATTTTGATTTTCCTTTTCTTTTTGATGATTTAGAACACAATTCTTCTATGATGGATTTAGGAACCCATCACTAATACATTTGAGGTCAATTTTTGACCTTTATTTTTTACCACAGACCATTTTGGCTTGTGATGTTTTCTTTTTTTGGTTTATGTCCTGATTTGGTCTAAATTTCAACTCTAGTTAAATTTAATGTGGAAATTTCAACCTAATTAGGATATAAACAAAAAAAACAAAAAACAAATGAACTCGCTACATTTTGTTTTAGGCGCGGATGGGAGGAAGGTTTAAACAAAGTCATTTTGCAGTAGATGGCTGGGTTGTGAAAGTTGAAACTCATTGTTTATCGAAGCGTTCACGAGCGGGAGGAGGGATCGACTGTGCATCTGATATTATTATTGCAAGTCATTGTTTGATTGAAATTATTTTCTACATTGTGTATTTCAAGTTCTTTCTCTGCTATTTTAGATAGATTTTTTTATTCTTTGCAGATCGATTAGGGTTATTTTTATAGTCACTGCCCTGGCATTATCCATCCAACCGGATAATTGAACTAGACAATGTAAAGCCATATTCAGCAACCCCTGCCAACATCTTCTTCCAATGGTGATCCTCTAAAATTGAATACCTCCCCTGTCACACTGGTATGTGCATCACAAGAATCTAGATATCTTCAAAAAATTACAAATAGAAAAAGAAATCAGATTTATTCCTTCTCAAATTGTAGATTTGTATGCGTAAAAATGGATCTTCATAAAGTATATTGATAAATGCATCACACAATTTCCTCACTGCACAACACTATCATGGGGACAGAGAGATTAAGTGCTCTAATGCCATATTAAAATGGTGAAAAGATCAAACCATTATTTTTTTTGGGTCGATAATAAGGTTTTTTGTATTGATATAATAAAAAGATTACATTATACCTTTAGCAGCTATAATAGCTTGAAACTTTCATACTACTTCAACTACAGGAGTCATCACTCCTTTACCATATCAAAATTTCATCCTACCTATCTGAACAATAGGCTATCTGCATCTGAATACTTTTTAATATTAGAAAGGCAAACCAAAAATCATTGACATTATAAGTATAGAAAATGGGGCTCTTTAAGCCTATTAACCATGGTTGTTGTAACTAGCCCGAACACTATGGATCACAGGTCATAATATTATCTGTGCAAAATTAGCAGCAAAAGGAATTACCACCTGACAAAATGTGGGTAGGTTCTTGTTCCTCTGAGCTTTTGGCACCCCCACAAGTTCAAACTTTCAACGAAAATTCATTGCCTCTGCCCACTGTTACTTCAAAAAGGGTTCATCAAAAACTATGTGGAAAGCTTTCTATATTAAACCAACCTTCCTTCTACCATGGTCATGAGGATTCCTCTTCTTCTTTGGCACATTCACCGAAATTGCTGCTGCTTGCTGCTTGCACATTGACTATTAGGGTTTGATTCCTCAATTCTTCCTTCATTTCATTCCAGCGTTCCACTTATTTTTGATACATATAATGTTTGTCCACTTGTGCTTGCCATCTCAGAATGGGTATAATCCCATAGTGTCAAGCGTCATCATCATCCTCAAAACACTCTGAGATATCTTACCCAATGTCGGGTACTAACCTTTCTAGAATTAACTCTAGGTTGCCTAAAACGTCCTTCTCAAATAGAGCATTAGTGATTCGGCCCACTTCACCAGTTCTCTCTTAGATTTCCAAACCCCAAGCCATAAAAATTGAGATGACATCCAGATTAGTCCTTCTCTTCACTTTCCTGCTTTGGAATTGTGTTCCAATAACTTTTAGAACACTAGCTATCATCCTTTCTGATTTAACCTTTAGCAGCCCTTTAACTCTTTCATGATTGACTGGGCCTTTAAAGGCCTTCATTTGCTTCTTAGAGTCAAGGCTAAAGTTAGCTTCCATTCTCACTATTGATATGCCAATGTAACCACACTGCAATTTGTGGAAACTGTTACTTTGCTCTGGTTTTATAGATCCAACAAAGTGACTTGCGCTGCCTTCACTGCAATCCATGTGAAGTGACCTTTCTTTCCTTTTACAACTTGCACCTTAAATTCTCTTCATAACAATAACTAATTGCATCATCATTCTGTCCTTCCAAAATCATTATCGTTTTGTTAATTGATCCTGCAATGATGCGCTCTCTTATTTTAATCACTCCCCATTAATGATTAATAACACATGTATTAGTATAGCAACAAATAAAGTGCTTTATAAAGTCCTAAATGGAGCGGGAGAGGGAGCGGGAGCGTCCGGATTCAACTTTGAATTTGGGTGGGAGAATTCGGGAGGAGGCAGAATCCTCTGAGCGCAGCAAGTGGAATGATGGGAAGGACATCGAGATCATAGGATTGGATCTCAATGCGGGGCAGGCTCTAGAGGACCCAGGAGGGGGTCCCAGACAGGAGGCTGGGCTGGGGCAACCGAGGAAATGGGCGTCTCTTTTTGGCATCAAACCAATAGGTAAATCTTCTTTACCTTCAGTGAAGAACATTTCAATACCTTCTCAAGGAAGCTTTGCTATTGAAATCCTAGACCAGACCATTGATTTTTCTATAGCAAGGATGAAAAATTCGTTGGTTGGGAGATTTGTAGGAGTTAGACCTAACATCAAAGTGGTTAGGGATTTTGTATCCCACAAATGGGCTTTGAAAGGATAGGTAGAGGTGGTAGCAATGGCTAAGGGATGTATGTCATTCTTTTTCTCTTGTGAAGAAGACAAAATGAATATTCTCTGTAGCGGGCCATGGTTGATTGGGAAAAACACTCTTATTCTTCAAAAATGGAGTCCAAATCTTGTCTTTGAGGAGGACAAAGCTCGACAGGTTCTGGTATGGATAAAGATACACGGATTGCCTCTTGAATATTGGCTGGAAGACATATTTGTTGGTATAGCTAGTTCATTTGGAGAACTTTTGTCGATAGACAATGTGACAGCGGTGAGATGGAGGCTAACCTATGCCCGTATCTGTGTTGGGATAATGTAGGATAAGGATATGCCAGAAAAAATAAGTTTGAAATCTAAGCTAGGTATGTGGGAACAACCTATAGAGTATGAAACTATACCCTTTGCGTGTTTCCATTGCAAAAAGGCAGGTCACTGGGCAAAGAAATGTCCGGAGAAAGTAATTCAGAAATGGATTCCAGTAGGGAGAAGAACTAAATAAGTCAGCAGCAAAGAAAGGGAAGGACAACGAAAAGAGAAAGAGGAACAAGAAACTAATGAGAAGACTAAATGTACTAAGACAATGTTAGGATCATATACAGAGGATCTTGAGGACTGGGGTATAGAAGTTATGAATGAAAAAGAAAATGAAATCCAACTGGAAGAAGATGAAATAAAAGAAAATGAAACCCAAATAGAAGAAGGGGAGTTTAAGGAAGAGGATTCAAAGGGAGATGAAGAAGGGGAAGAGCTGGAGGAGGATGGAAATCATGGAAAAACAAATAAATCAAATTAAAGACAAGATGGAAAAGGACAACAGGGATGAAGAAATTAAGAGTTTGCACAAAAAATTTAAAAGACTGGAGGCATCTGTTAAAAAAATAGGGGAAAAATGTCTCATAAGCCTAAAATCTTACTGTGGTCATGCTCAAATTCTTATGGACAAACTGGAAATGATCAATAAGGAAAAAGATAGCAGCATTGTGGAGAAGACGGGACCGGGATCGCGTACCAGAGCCAGTGCTAAGAAAAAGAGTCCAAAGGAGGACAAAGAAACAGAGGAGCTGAAAACTTCAGTTAATAACATGCAAATCATGGTCCTCGAAGCTGAGGAGATGGTTAAAGAGATGTAGCTGTTCTTTCTACGTTCTTGGTTGGGTTTTTTGCTATCCCTGCTGTCTTCTGTTGTTTCTTTGGGACTTTTCTCTATTCGATTCGATGTTTTTCTGTTCCTTTCTATTTTGTTGCTTTGGCATAGCTGTTTATGTTTTAAAACTATTTATCTTTAAATTCTAGGTTGCAGGTCCTTGTAAAACCTACTGTACTCTTTGGTTTTTTGTAAAGGTTTCGGGTCCTTGTAAAACCTGCTTTTACTTAATTAGAACAAATCGATGCTCTTTTAATACATAAATCTTTAACATGTGCCTAAAATTATCATTGTATTTGTTGTCTTGTATATGGATTTCTATATATACACAAGTTTATGCATTGATCCTGACTTTAGATTGCAGTCTTTCAATGTGATAAATTTTTTGTCTTCTCATCTCTATTTTACACATTAATCCTTTAATCTGAATCACATAAAATTGTGAAGTCTTAAAAATGAGACAATTTTCTGAGCATTACAATTTGTATTTTCTTTCTAAGGATGGTGTGAGAATGTTTCATGGAAGAGGCATGACAGACTGCTCTTCCTGAGATTGCTTGTCCTCAAGTAATGACAGTTTTAACCAAACATTTTTAATTTGTGGATCCCTGGACTAACTAGAGATTTGTAATCCTTAAATCCTCCTTGTGATATAATTAGCTTTTGTAACCGCTATATCACCTGAAGTTGCAAATTTGAACTAAAACTTGAGACAACATAATCTAGGTTCAGAAATTGGGAAAGTTTATAATTTTATATCACCCTTATTTTGCATCACTCTGTAAATGTAATAATTGACTAGGTTCTCCCAATGTTTGTACAATATCATATATATCTCTTAATGTTAAATTAAGAACTTATATATTAAGATGATGATTAGAAGTATGACACCAGACACATATCTATGCATTGATCACTTTATATTAGCATTACACCCGTAGTCATAAAATGGATACATATCTCATAGTTCTACTTGCATATACAATTAGAGAGTGATAAAATCATTAGTGAAAATTTCAAAGCATGCTATATTTATAAGATTTAAGGTTATGGCCCATTTTGAGACCAGATCAGCCTTCATATTCCCTTCTCTAAACACATGAATTATTTGGAAATCTGGGAGAGAATGGATAATAGTAGACATTTCCTTCAAGATATTTTGGAAGTCTCAGGTGTTCCTGCAGCAAGAAGGAACATGGATTTTTTCTCCAAAGGTGCTTGTTCTACCATGTATTTTATAAAATTGAACTGATTATGCAATGTATTTCAAATAATTGTTGAGTAAGCCTTGTCTTTGTGTTAACAGAAAAAATAGGGGAAGACAAAACATGATTAGGGAAAAGGTGCTTTATGATGGATACAAAATTGGATATGGAAGGTACAGCCATAGGCTACATTATCATTAATTGGTCAACTATGATCGACAATGCATAAAATTTAGAGATGCAAGTACAATAATTGCTGGCAAACGGGTCATGTTATGTCACTCTCCACAACCAATTGATGTAGAAATTAAAACTTATTTGGTCAACATGTATGGAGGAAATCAACCACCTCTACTCGAAGCTGCTCTCTCACAGGAATTGAGGGTAGCTATACAGGGAACCACTGTTATCCATAATCAAGAGGAATGATTGAATAATCATGCAACAATGATTCACTATTTCTTTGCAGGACCATTTCTAGTTGATAATTATGAATTCCCAGATGATTCAATTTTTACTCACATTTGTTTAAAGTTAGCATTTTTCCACTCAAACTAATCTGATAATTCGATGATTTGTGAGACATTTTAGTCCATACAACCCAGATCAATGTTCTAAACTTGAATGGTTGCATGCTTGGACAAGGAAATGTCTGCCAGTATGGATGTTTGCAAGGTTTCAAATATCTCAAGGACAAATTTCACCCAACTCACCTCGTTAACCAATGCTACATGTTTGAAATGTTCTCTATTGGAAAGAAGAGACACCTGAACTGTTACTTGATGATGTAATGCATGAAATATATATTCAAGAATGAGAGAACACATCTGACATAAAGGAAGGACAATATGATCCTGAATTTGAATCTCCTTGATGCTTCTATATTTTTTGGAGACTTTGATGAATGCTATGCAAGGATTGTAATGGAACCTATATTTTCATGCTACGATTGTAATTGATGATGATGCAATTATTGTAATTGATGACTATGATGATTGATAATGAATTTAGACTCATTGTTTTAATAGATGATTTCTGTCACAATTTTGGCTTTTATAATTATGTGTATCAAACTATCGATCTCTTGATAATCACTAATACATTTGATACCAATTATTAACTTAAAAAACTTAATCACATTAAAATACTAAGTCCATATTATGGTGGAGGAAAAATATTAGGAAAGATGATTTGGGAAGGAATGTGCAAATTGGTTGGTCTACTCTCATGAGCATGATTTGTGTGTGTATTTATAAATCTTGTATAATCTTGTAATATTTTATTATTTTTTATTATATACAAGATACTACTAATGCTTGTATGTTTACATTTTGTATATTTATAGCCCAAATAATTACCTATGAAGAAAGTCCCACCTGGCAATATGAACCCAGAACAAAATAATGAGGCAATTACTAGATTGTGGTCTCAGTTCCAAAGAAAAGTTGATAAATGTAATTGTCCTTGAAAAAAGTGTAAGGGCTTAAAGAATCAAAGAATTCTAATCACAATAGCCCAGAGTCATTGTAGGCAAAATGGTCACATTGAAGGGGGGAATGATTTTCATCGATTGGTGAATGTGGATTTCCAACTAGAGGAACATGGAGGTGTGAATATCCAAGCCGAGGATAACTCTCTCATGGAAGAAGATGATCCTGTGGCAGAGAACACAATTGAAGATGATGGTATTGGTGTAGCTGATAATGTGCCAGAGGACATGATTGAAAAGGTGGTATTGGAGTAGCTGATCAATATGATCATGATGATGGTACTAGCGCATCTAATAATGATGATAAAGATGGTATTGATATACCTATACTTGAGAAGGCATACAATCCCCTATACCAAGGCTCCCAAATAATTTTTCTCTCCGCTATAGTGTTGTTGGTGAACTTGAAGGTTATGAATGGTTTATCCAATGTAGCAATGTCATGTATACTAAGGTATGCCATTTTTGTCATCTTAAATGTTAGCATACCATTACTATTCATTATATTAACAATTCATATTTTTTGTTGTAGGTTGATAGGTGATTTTTTCTTACCACCATCAAACATTCTTTCTCGTTCGTACCGAGAATTATCTACCATTATGAATCAAATTGGAATGACGTATCAGACAATACATGCATGTCCCAATGATCACATTCTATATCATAAACAACATGAATTTTCAATTGAATGCCCTGATTGTCATATTAGTAGATATCAGTCAGATCAAATAACAAAAAAGGTGTCTCACAAGGTTCTTCGGTACATTCTCATTATTCCATGTCTTCAACGATTATTCAAGTGAACTAGCTTGGCATATTTGATGGATTACCATGCATGCAATAGAAGTCAAGATGACATTATAAAAATTCCTCTGGATGGTTCTGCATTTAAAGACATAGAAACAACATGGCCACACTTTAAAGAAGAACCTCATAATCTCAAGCTTTCATTGGCAGCAGACAATGTCAATCCATTTGGAGATATGAGATCTGTTTACTCAGTGTGTCCAATTTTTATTATTAACAATAACATTCCTCCTTGGATGTCTATAAAGAGGGAGCACATAATAGTTTCAATGATTTTACCAGGTATTTTTTCATTTAATAGTTATCTAAATTAATTTATAAACACCGCATCAAAATGGTCCTAATAATTCTATAATGTTTTTGTTCATTCAACTAGGTAAGTACCAAGTTAAAGATATGAACGTGTATATTGAGCCCCTTATTGATGAGTTTTTGAAGTTATGGAATGGGGTCACTATGTATGACATCTCTATACCAATAGGACAAAGACAATTTCAATTCCATGCAATGCTTGTATGGACAATACATGATGTGCCTAAGCTAACTCATTTTTGCAGTATGTTATATATTGTTAAGGTCACATATTTTTGGTATGTTATAGTGCTTACATATTATTTCTATATGTTTAAGTTGCACATGATCTTTTAGGTCTCCAGAAAAAGGGAAAATTTGCATGTCCATTTTGTGGTCCGAAGATGAAATCTTGTCATTCAAGAAGTTTAGGAAAGCAGGTGTTTGATGAGTTTAGGCACTTTCTCCACAATAATCATAAGTATCAAATTATCGAAAAACATATTTTTAATAGCAAAGAAGAGACAACATCAAGGCCACAAAGAATGACACCTTGTGTATGGAATTTGGAATATAATAGACTAAATCACCGAGGTAATGTCATTCCATCTGATGATTTTTGTTTGAAATGTATACTTTGACATTGTCTTTTATTTACTAAGTAATGATGTAATTGATGCTTGTGAAGGTCATCAAGGCATCAATGACCAACTTCCTAGAGGAATAAAAAGTTATCATAGTCAATTTAGTAGGTTTCTGTACTACAAGGATCTCCCAATCATGCATTTGTTTGATGATATGCATATTGAAAAGAATGTAACAGAGACACTATGGAAAATATTGGATGGAAGGCGTGACAAATAAAAAATTGCCAAAATTTGTAATTACATTCATGAATCCAATCATGCACTGAAAAAATTCATTGAATCAAATAGAAATGGAGACCGCATAAATATGAGTGCCCTTCCTTGGTTATTAATTGAGCAGAAAAGTGATGGATTAAAAGAAGTCATAAAAAAATAAAATTTCAAACAGGATTTGCTGCAAATATAAGTAGTCTTGTATCAAAGAAAGGTGATTTTGGGCTAGGGTTGAAAACACATGATTGGCATACCTTCGTCAAGGTAGGTCATGTTCTCTATGTTAGAATAGTCCCAAAGGATAATTGAGAGGGGGGGTGAATCAATTATCAGTTAATTTAATTATTTTCTCTTATTAACTCTAGAATACAATAAAGTAAATGTACATTTAGATAACATAATAGACAACACCATAATTTGATTACGGGGAAACCAAATAGTAAAAACCCCGGTGGGAATTAGCACCCACAATGAACAATACTTGTTTATAATAATCCCTATTAGAAGATCTTGCAACCCTGTTAGGAGTTGTTCTTTACAATGTAATAAGTATAGTGACTTGGTTAAGGGTCTAATCCTATTAGGAGTCTTTTACAAATTACCCTATTAAGGGTGAGGAATCACTGTCCAAAAGCTCATTGCTTCAATGGTGAAGGCTATAACCTTCTGTAGAATAGATATACACTATATCTGATGATGAGCTATAGAGTAGACCTAATGTCTTGATCAGTTCTAATGTATTGTAATCTTCCACTGCTTCTTCACATAGATCCTTGATGAATGAATCACAACTGATATTCTACTCTGTACTTTTTCTTTCACTTTTCTTATCATTCACACTTAGCAATAATGAATGAACTACTATAAGTATCTTCCTCAAAGTATGAGATCATGGGACCTGTTAGGCAACTCTTCATAGAATCCTTGTCAGCTAAACTAACCACGCAAGCATAATTATAACTGTGCAATATAAACTAAATAGATGCGACGTTTAACAAAGTCGGCTCCACCAAATTATCTCAAACAACATGATCTTGCTGAAACATGATAGGTGCTCTTAACTAAACATGGTTAACTCATAACTAATCATGAATATACACACGTGTATCCTAAAGATAGGTGCAACTCAAGAAACATAGTAAATACGTCGACTCTGAACAGATACTCTCCAAAAACTGTAACTGCCAATACATATTAACATAACTTAACTGAAATATCAAATCTTATCATGCGTATATGAATAAAGCATCAACAACATGTCTACAACATGAATATAATCACGCAAGGGTTAATATCATCATTCTGATAAGTACATACAGAGCACTACTGTATATTATATGTTGTCATCAATGACAAACATACAATCATCTAGCTGCCAGAAGTAAATCTCCAACAATCTCCCCCTTTAACATTGATGGCAACATATGATATTAAAAACATCTTCAACAGATGGTGTCCTCATTCTTTTTACAATCTTCTCAATATCCTCATCAAAGATTCCTCTACACTGCTGCAGCTCCTCTGTCTGTGCTTTTAAGTTACATGAATATATACTCCCCTAGAGTTTATGCTCCCCCTTACTACATACTCCCCCTTTGACATCAATGGAAAAGGGTGCCATAAATAATTAGGCATAGGTACTACTCTAGAGATAGAGTAGTCAACCATTCATCAGTCACTATGGACTGATGTACTTTCTGATTTATTTAATCAGACTCAGGGAAGGGAATTATTCCCAACTTCTCCCTGAGATACTCAAAAGTATCTTTTGATAAAGGCTTTGTGAAAATATCTACCAATTGTTCTTTAGTGCTCACATAGTCCAATTTTACTTCTTTGTCTGCAACTTTTTCTCTAAGAAAATGGTATTTGATCTCAATGTGTTCTGTCTTTGCGTGCATCATAGTGTTCTTGGACATGTTGATAGTGCTAGTGTTATCACAGTGAATAACAATAGGATAATCAACCTAAATACAAAAATTTTTAACCATCTGCTTGATCCAAACCATGTTGAACAATTCAATGCTACTGTAACATATTCAACTTTTGTTGTTGACTGAGAGATACAATTATTCTTCTTGCTTATCCAAGAAACCAACCTATCTCCAAGAAATACTGCTCCTCTTGAATTACTCTTCCTGTCATCAATACAAGCTGCCCAATTTGCATCTGTATATACATGAATTTTTACATTCTATGATTTAGGATACCATAAACCATAGTCTATAGTTCCCTTTAGATATCTAAATATTCTCTTTATTTCCATTAGGTGATTATGCTTGGGTTCAGTTAAAAATCTACCAACAATGCCAACTGGATTAGATATGTTTGGTCTAGATTGAGTCAGATATATAAGTTTTCCAATCATAGACTTGTAAAATTTCTTGTCAACTGCTATGGAATCATCCTCTTAAGAAAGATTGCTTCATGTTATCATAGGAGTGCATACTGACTTATAGTCTTCCATCTTGAAAGTCTTCAATGTTTTCTTCTCATATTTGGACTAATTTATGAATATTCCTTTATCTATCTACTTTACATTCAATCCCAAAAAATATTTTATAGGACCAATCATGCTCATTTCAAATTCATTTTGCATTTCTTTTGCAAATTCTGCACTAAGCTTGTCATTACCTCCAAAGATAATGTCATAAAAAATATGGAAATGAGTAATAATCCATCAGGTGTCTCTCTTATGAATAAGTTACAATCTGCTGCTCCTTTCTTGAATCCAATCTTGGTGAGATAACCATCTAGTCTCTCATACCAAGCTCTTGGGGCCTATTTAAGTCCATAGAGTTCTTTCTTCAGTCTGCATACCATATCTAGTTTATCTGATAGATTAAATCCTTCAGGCTATTCTATGTAGACTTCTTTCTTCAAGTCACCATTCAGAAAGGCTGATTTGACATCCATTTGGTATACTATAAAGTCTTTGAATATTGCATAGGCCAAGAATAACTTAATGGCTTCTAGTCTGCTCACAAGGGCAAATGTGTCATTGTAATCTATTCCTTCCCTCTGTCCATATCCTTTACACACAATTCTTTATTTGTTTCTAATCACTATACCATCTTCATTCATCTTATTCCTGAATACCCATTTTAATCACATTTTTGTCACTAGGTTTAGGAACCAATTCCCATGTATCGTTTTTGATTATTTGATCTAATTCTTCTTCTATTTCTTTCTGCCAATCAGAATCCTTGCAAAAATCTTCAACACTTAAAGTTTCAATCTGTGAAATTAAACATACCTCTTCATCCACTATTAAACTTTTTGCTTTAGATCTAGTTAAAACACTACTGCTCTGATCTCCAATCATATCATCTTTTGAATGGTATCTAGTTGTGAATTTTGGAACTTTTGGTGTGACATCCTCATCTATAATCTGTGATACTTCTATGCTTGATTCAGGTTCATTACATGATACATCAATAAAATCAAACATTTCTTCAATAAAAGTGCTTTTACTGCTAGGCTTGGGTTCATCCTCAATCATAGGTGCATATTCATAGTACCTATCTTGAATCATGAACTTATCATCAATCTTTATATGAGTACTTTCAATTATCTTCTTTAATCTCAAATTAAAACATCTGTATGCTTTGATTTTAATAGAGTAACCAAGGAAAATACCTTCATCGCGTCTAGCATCAAATTTGCCAACACCATCACCTCTCTTGATGTAGCACTTGCTGCCAAAGATTCTGAAGTATTTTACTATAGGTACATTACGAAACCAAAGTTCATAAGGTGTCTTATCTGCACCTAGCCTTAGTTGTGTTCTGTTGATAGTATAGACTGCTGTATTAACTAAATCTCTCCAATAGGTGTGTGCAACTTTTCCTTCAATCATCATAGTGTGCACTGTATCAAGTATGATCTTGTTCCTTCTTTCTGCAATCCCATTCTATTGAGGGGTTCTAGGAGCACTCAACTATCTTTTTATCCCATGTTCTTCGCAATATTCATAAAACTGGTCAGAGGCGAATTCTCCTCCTCTATCTAATCTTAGACATTTTAGTTTTATTCCAAATTCATTCTCAACCTTAGCTTTGAATATTATGAATTTCTCAAAGGCTTCAAACTTCTCCTTTAATAACGCAACCCACCTCATCCTTGAAAAATCATCAAAAAACAAAATGAAATACCTTTCTCCATAGTATGATCTTGTTTGAGTAGGACCACATAAATCTATATGCCCTAGGTCCAATTTGTTTTCAACTAAGTTCTTCTTGCTTCTAAAAGAGCTCCTTACATGATTTCCCATAACACATTCCCTGTACATTGTGTCAACTGGTCTTGCAATACTTGGAAGGTCTCTAACTGCCTTGACATTGCTTATCTTTACTATATTGTCAAAATTGATATGACAGAGTCTCTTGTGCCATAACCAACTGTCATCCACTTTTGCAACAAAACAACTTACATCTGAATTGAGATGAAAAACATTACCTTTTGTTTTTGAGCCTGATGCAATCATGTCTCCTTCTTTTTTGTTAATAATGCATTTGCTGTCTTTGAATTCTAAATGATAACCTTTGTCAAGTAGTTGTCCAACACTTAGTAAGTTGTAATATAATCCATCAACATATAGAACATCATCTGTCTTCTTCTTTCCATCCAGGGTGATAGATCCTCTGCCTATGATAGGTTTTGGAGTGTTATCTCCAAATCTAACCATACCACCTTTGTACTTGTCCAGATGAACAAATATGTCTTTATCACCTGTCATGTGGTGAGAGCATCCACTGTCAATGATCCAATCAGTTCTTATGTCTATTTTGGAAATTAGGACTAACTCCTATGCTTCCTTTTCATCTTCAAAGTCCATTTCCTCAAGAATTTTTTCCATCTTTAATAGCAATGAATACAATTTCATCCTCTCCTGAATCTTCATCTGTTACACCTTCTTTAGCATGGTAACATTCCTTTTTGTATTTAGGTTTGTAATCAGATCTGAACTTCTTGACTCTTGTGGGACACTTGGATGCAAAGTGACCAATCTTGTTGCATGAAAAAAATTTGAATGGAAGTTTTCCTTCATACTTTCCTTTGCCTTTTTTTTCTTTTTTAGCAATCATGGCAATAATTTCTTCTAGTTCTTCATCAAATTCTTCTTTCTCATTAGAAATGGGTAAATTTTTCTTACCATGTATTTATGCTTTAAAGGTTGTTTCACTTTTGGGTTTAGTCTTCAATCTTGATATCTCAAATGCAGAGATTTTGTTGATCAAAGTCTCTCTTTTGAAGTCTTTTGAAATTTGCATGGTTTCATCTAGAATATTGATCTTGTTCTCATAGTCTACTGTCAATGTAGTCATCAGCTTGTCCATTATGTCTTCTTCTGATCTTTCTCCACCATTGTTTCTGATTCCAAAAACTACTTCATTTATCCTCTGATTGTAGGCTCTGATGTTCTCTTCAGGTAACATCTCAAGATTGTTGTATTTCTTTTTCCATGTTTTCCTGTGCGCATTATTTTCTTGGATATCTCCTTCAAACATGTGTTCTAAATACTTCCATATTTTTGTACGCCTTGTCTACTTTCTTGATCTAAGAGAATTCACTTTCAGATAGTGCACTTATAAGGGCTTCTTTGGCAACTGCATTAGCTATGAATGTATCCTTTTGTTTACTAGCAGAATCATCTCTTGCAAGGTCTTTAAGAGAGGGAATAGCAACTTCTTGTGTGGCTATCTCAAAGATATCAAAACCAACACACTATAGATGTGTTATCATTTTGTTCTTCCAATCCAGATAGTTCTCTCCATCAAACTTAGGACTCTCTTTTATAAAGTATGCCATCTAATCTACCTTAAGCTATTAGGCTTTCTCTTCAAGGCACTTGGCTCTAATACCAATTGTTAGAATAGTCCTAAAGGATAACTGAGAGGGGGGGGTGAATCAGTTATCAATGAATTTAATTATTTTCTCTTATTAACTCCAGAATATAATAAAGTAAATGCACATTTAGATAACACAATAGACAACACCACAATTTGATTACGGGGAAACCAAATGGTAAAAACCCCGGTGGGAATTAGAACCCACAAAGAACTATACTTGTTTATAATAATCCGTGTTTGAATATCTTGCAACCCCATTAGGATTTTTTCTTTACAATGAAATAAGTATAGTGACCTGGTTAAGGGTCTGACCCTATTAGGAGTCTTTTACAAATAACCCTGTTAAGGGTGAGGACTCACTGTCCAAAAGCTCACTGCTTCAATGGTGAAGGCTAAAACCTTCTATAGAACAGATATACACTATACCTAATGATGAATTATAGAGTAGACATATTGTCTTGATCAGTTCCAATGTATTGTAATCTTCCACTTCTTCATATAGATCCTTGATGAATGAATCACAACTGATATTCTGCTCTGTACTTTTTCTGTCACTTTTCTTATCATTCACACTTAGCATTCATGAATGAACTACTATAAGTATCTTCCTCAAAGTATGAGATCATGGGACCTATTATGAAACTCTCATAGCATCCTTGTCAGCTAAACTAACCACGCAAGCATAATTACAACTGCGCAATATAAACTGAATAGACGCAACATTTCACAATGTTGGCTCCACCAAATTATCTCAAACAACACGATCCTAATGAAACATGATAGGCACTCTTAATTGAACATGGTTAAATCATAAATAATCATGAATATACACACACCTATCTTGAAGATAGGTGCAACTCAAGAAACATGGTAAATACGTCAGCTTTGAACAGATACTCTCCAAAAACTATAACTGCCAATACAGATTAACACAACTTAACTGAAACATCAAATCTGATCCTGCATGTATGAATAAAGCATCAACAACATGTCTACAAAATTAATATAACCACGCAAGGGTTAATATCATCATTCTGATAAGTATATACAGAACACTACTGTATATTATATGTTGTCATCAATGACAAACATACAATCATCTAGCTACCAGAAGTAAATCTCCAACACTCTATTTACAATATATTTATAAAATTACATGTACCTTTTTATTGCATTATTTTAAAATATATTAAAAATATCATTTTTTAATTATTGCAGTACGTCCTACCTCTATCCCTCCCACACCAGTTTGACAACAGTGTTAAACAAGTTATATACGATCTTGGAAAATACATGATATGGTTATCAGCTAAAGAAATTGATAAAAAAAATATAAAATATTGGAAGAGAAAAATTCCCCTCATTATGTGTGAAATGCAAAAGTGTCTACCTCCAACTTTTTTCAATGCTCAAGAACACTACCTCATACATCAATTTGAGGAGATTGAATTGTGTGGACCTGTACAAACTAGGTCAATGTGGATGGTTGAGAGACACTTGAAATTTATGAAGGGCTTTGTTCAACAAAGAGCACATCCTGAGGGTTCTATGGTGGAGGGATATATGGTATACCAGACCATGGTGTACATTAGCAAATATCTTCCCAAGTTTGTAGCAAATATCCATGTAAATCGCATTTGGGATCCCAACTCTATTAACAAATTCAAAGGGGAGTACTTGATGGGGAGAGGTAGATCAAGGAAAGTGAGAGGTAATTATATGATGTTATTTCAGTTTATTAATTCTTATAAATATTTAATATAATTTGTTTCTAATGGTCAATTTATTTTCTTTACAGTTGGTCATGAGTGGGATGCACTACATTTGTATATTGCAAACAATCTTGATTGGATGATGGTATGGATTCAATAATCTCAAGAAAATGGTCGCTCATTAATATGGGATGGTGTTGCATCATTGGTTAAATAAGCTCATCATAATGGATATCCCAATGTTATGCTAATGGTACTTGATCTAACATATGGTTTAAGAGGTAGAAAGGTACGTATAAGTTTACTAACCACAACCCATAAGTTTAATATCAACTTATAGATTGATGCAAATAATCTTGACATGTTTGAATAATTATAGATCAAACACCACAAAGCTATGTACTACCATGGCCATAAATTTTTCATAAAAAAGTTAGATGACACAAAGAAAACATGTGATTCTAGGATAAGTGTAGTCTTCGAGGTCACTAATATTTCTTCTAGAAATGACATACATCCTCAACAATCTGAAAATTGATAATATGGAATTTTGGATGATATACTTGAGTGCGACTTTAATTCATTCAAATTAGTTCTATTTGTTGTCAAATGGTACAGGGTATGGCTGAATCAAAATTATCCTGATAGGATTGTTATTGAACATGATAGTGGATTTACAATTATTAATACAAGGTCATTTGAGCTAGTTGGAGATGAGCCTTATGTTCTTCCAAGCCAATGTGAGAAATTGTTTTACTTTGTCGTTCCACATAAACTGTGTTAGTCATTTGTTGTTAGACATGATCGAAGAGGAAGGCCGGTAAAGTATAATGTGATGGAAGAAGAAGATAATGAAGAATCAGAAGATGAAGTAAATGATGATCAAGAATGATTGTTACACAATGAAGAAGAAGAAGAAAATGATGACGATTCTAGTCCTTCTGACGATGATGTTGATGATGATGACGATCATGATCATGGTGATGAAGATGGAGTTGATCAAGGTGATGATGGTCATGATGATGATGATGATGATGATGATGATGATAGTGATGATGATGGTGATGATGATGATGATGATAGTCATGATGATGACATGGATGAAGAGGATGATCAATAACATGATCAATGAAATGTATGCAGTCAAGGTATGATCAATGTCACATATGAGGTATTGATTTATTCATAGAAATTTGTTTGACTAGTATGTTTTTATAATTAAGTTATTGTCTTGAACTCTAATGTCATGAAGTATATTTTGCATCATGTAAATTTTATCTTCTATATAATTTTTAGCTTACATGTCATTTGATTTTTGGCTAACTTAAGATAAATGATTTGCATATGCAAAAAATTAAATGCCTTTGACATGATTTACATATGCAGAAAATTTTGTTGCTGATTACTAAGAATTACTAATCTTTGTCACAGGGAAACATGGATTGACCACAAGAAATAGGCGGGGATGTTCCTCACACACCTTCTTCATCAAAGGTAAATCTTAATTAGTGTAATTCTACAAATTCTATAGAAATAAATGTCATATTATTATGTTCTTTGATTTATAGCTTTGGAATTGTTTTGATAGAATTTTACTGATATTGCTGTCACAACTTGATACTTATTGATAGGGAAAAGCACAAATGACAGCAGATCAATTGCGATCTGAAATTGAGGCATAATTTTTAGATGACATCACACGTAGCTCTAACCCTTTCTTCATGGCTACTTAGATTAAAAATAAATATACTAAAGAAATTCTTAACCTTGTGATGATTCCAAACAAAACTGAGGAGACAGAGGCACTCAAAGATGAATTGATATGTAGGGTCAATTGTATGAATGTAAGAAGTAATTAATCTTAATAAATAATTATATTTAAATAGATGTTTATATTTTATACTATCTTATGGATCATGATCTAAAATATGACGTGTTCTTACAGGATTTTTTGACACCTATGAATCATGGTCAATATGGTGAGGGTTGTAGCACACAACCGTCATGTAAATAATCCTTAAACCTTTTACCATTCATTTAACCTTTGTATGAATTATTGACTCAACTTATGTTTGGGATGCTTCTAGTACCCCATTTAATCTTTATCCATTAGAAATGTCTTTGATAATAATGTATTCTTCAACTCATGACGAAGTGCATATGCCTCCTTTGATCAATAATCCGATATTGTTGACTGCATTTTCCGCAACAAGGAGCTTGTAGATATCTTCCTCTATACAAGCTACAACTGGTAAAACCTTGTTTTTCTATATTTTATTATGTGCTAATCATGCATTGATTATTTTTCTTGTGTGAATATTATACACATGGACCTATTTTGTGCACTAATAGATACACAACCTACACCTGGTACAAGAACAAAGACAAGTAGTACTGAAGCTCAACCATTTCCTGGATATGCCCGTGTTACTAGTACTGGTTCGTTTGTGGGGTCATTATTGTTGAAAAAGAAAAATATGATCTCGTTAAAAGTCCCAAAGCTTCTAGGTTCTTTAAAATTGTTATTATTTATAGTGTAATTGTAGTTTACTTATACATAACTCATTTTGGATTGATAATTCCATGATGTTTTTGTAGGAAATGATATTTTTTATGAAACTCTTTTTGAAATGACATTGAAGCTATTTGGGCCCACCATACGTAAAAGGTACGTAGCTTCATAACATTGGTACAATATTTTTCTTATCTTCCATTTATTGTACTATATTAAAGTTATGATATCTAACAATTTTGTTTTTTTCAAAAAAGGTGGAATGAATAGGATATTGACTTAAAAAATCAGCTCATTAAATCTTTAGAGGACCTCTTTGGAAATAAAACTTTTGACAGTGCCCCGATTCTTAAAAAAGAATCCAAACATATAAAGACTGTGAGGGACCAGTATAGAAGGGCTCTAAAGGCTAACACAAAGTACGAGTGTCCTCATATTATTCCACCGATGGAGTGTAATGAAATAATGGAAGATGTAAAAGAGAAAAGGCTAAAGGATAGAGGAATTCAACCAGAAGACAGAAAATGAAGGTATAATGTGATAGTATTAAGTAGAATGTAATCATGCACTAATTAGTGATCTTTGTAAATATATAATCTAGCATGTTTCAAACTTTTCATATATTGAAAGACACATCAAAAGCTATAGAAGAGAGATTACAAAAGGTTGGCCAACACAAACTTGGCTCTAGTGGCTATATGAAACTTCACTCTTGACTTGTAAGTAGTAGAATTGGAATTTCATATCAAATTTTTATTTATAGGGTTGCAAACAATTTTGTTTAATCAAATCATACATGCAAAACTGACGATATTAAATATTAAATACAAGGCACATAATTCAATTTAGAGCCCACAGATGAAGATAAAAGAATAGCCTTGAAGGAAGGCTATAAAGTCATGGCTACATGCCTAGGCCAAGAATCTGCTGCACCAGATGAAACATAGGTAAATTGGTCAAATGAAAAGTAAATCAAATTGAATAGTTAATTTTGAACATAAATTGACTATTTCATGATAACAATGTGCATGACATTTCACTTCAGCCTTCAAATCCTATCACAGAACCTGGGTGTGATGAAGCCCATGATGGGCATCATAGTGGTGGAGGTATTAATTTGCTATTGGAAATAAATTATGTAATTATTAATAGAGTTTAACATCTTTAATTACAATTGGCCGTGTAACCTTTTTTTGAATATTTTAGAGCATGTTGAGCATGTTGAGGTTGTGGCAGATCAAAATGTTATTGTACATGATGTGCATCACAGTGGTGGAGGTATTAATTTGCTATTGTAAATAAATTACGTAATTATTAATAGAATTTAACATCTTTAATTGCAATTGGCTGTGTAACCTTTTTTGGAACATTTTAGAGCATGTTGAGCATGTTGAGGTGGTGGAAGATCAAAATGTTATTGTATATGATGTGACATTGTCAGGTCAAGAAAAATGCATGTTATGTTCTACTGGTTATTGAAATACATGTAACAGTAAAAAAAATTATGCCAATTTAACCCATTTACTTGTTATTGCAACAGACCCCCCTTTAGTGCAGTAGCCTCTTGCTCCTCAATACATGAGGAAGCACCATAATTTGAGATCACAACCACAAGAGGAGGAAGATATTGATGCTCATAGAAGGAATTTTTTGGTTAAGAAATCTAAGAAAAACTAAAAAAAGAAATGATTTCTTAAAAATTCTCTTTAATAAAACTTGTTTGATTAACTTTAAGTAATTAACTATGAATGTTGCATATTAATATTGAATTTTATGTCATGTTAATGAATATTGTTATGTGTTAATGAATTCTTGATTAGTCTTGTGTGTTAATGATTAATGTTATATCATATAAGTGAATGTTATAAGATTGTATTGATTGAATGCTATCGTTCATAAATGGATGAATGAATGAATGAAGTGTTTAATTAGATGTTAATGGGGAATTTAGATTGAGGTTAGGGGGAGGGGGGGGTGAGGCCAGATGAGCTTCCACCTTCACATGGTTGGCCTTGTTAAGTAGAGAATATTAAATTATTCTTGAAACTAAGTGAAGCTCAAACTAACATACCTTCATTATTTAATCAATTTCGTTCATTCTGGGTCTTTTCTCATAAGTGCATTTTGAATGTGTCATTGTCAGGCAACTTTGTATCGATTTATTCCCATTGGATGACATCTTCAACCTCTATCGCTCTCAAACTTTCCTAATACTGTGATTTGTTATGATCTTCATATCCTTTCATGTATGTTTGTCTATGTTTAATATTGCAGTCCCTCATGTCTAGTATGATCCTAAAAATTGATGATGGATCATTTAGTATTATCCTAAAAATTGATGATCATGCAGTCTAAATCAGAAGTATAAAATTAATATAATAAATTTTAGAAATTTTATAACTGTAATTTCCAGATATAATCAGATAATCTTTTGTATACATTTATGTAGCAATATAAAATGGGAGGCAGTGGCTGGATTGAGAAAAGGGGTTTCAGAAAAGAGCTCAAGAGGCAATTGGACAACATCGAACAATATCAGGTTTGTCTTCATTCAATACAAATTATATAAATTATATTATACTCTTAGTTTAGTATTGTTGCTCAATGTGAAATGTAGTGAAATATTAGTTGAATATTGAGCCAAGTTACCAAAATCTTGTATAAAGATATTTGTGTATGAAGAAATTTATGTGAAGATGCTTTTTTGTATAAGAAATTTTGTATATTTTCTGAATATGGCATACAAGGACCATTCTTTTGGAAAATACCTATGTGAAATGAATGAGATTGATCAATCTTGTTGGGTCTCTTGTCTCCCAGGGTGGCATGCACCAAATCCACATCTTCATCTTTATATTGGCAATTTTAAATGTCTTATACAACATCATAACCATGGGCTTAGGCTTCACTAGCTTTTAGAGTGATTTCCAGTGAACATTAGAGCTCCTATGTTATACAAAAATGTCTTACATCCCCATAATTACCCATTCAATCAATTTGATGCATAAATTTGATGTTATACATTGATTTCCTTAGAAAGTCTAAAAATAAGGTATGAAACCCTTCAAGAACAATCACTTGTAACAACATATGAACTCTTCAAGAACACTCAATCCTTTTATTGAAATGCTTCTCTTCTTTGCAAGCATTATCATGACAATGTAAAACCTTTGCATTTGTATTATTGGTCACTGTTTCATATATGGGATTTGTCACATATATTCTCAGTTTTACCAAACGTGTTCAAACTATTCCTTCTATGACATCAAGGATATATTAATATTTGATATTTTTTTAGTCTATTTGAATTTAATCCCTTATAAGGAAACCAATTAGACAAGGAATTATACGGATGACAGAATCAGATATAACCCTTGTTGTTCAGAACTTAATATTAAAAATCAACCTTCCGACATCAAATAGATTAGGATTTTTGCTGAAATAAAGAATGCAAAGGATGAACTTCAACAAAAAATAATGAACTCACTTCTTCAATCTTGGAGAGAGAAAAAGGTTTCTTTTGTATTGATTAAAAAGTTTTGGTACAATTGAGATGCAGATCTGTTGCAATCATTTACCCTGTATACTATCCATTACGATATCAAAATATCAAAAGTATACATGTTAATCTACCCTACATCAGTTGTGGTATCCCATTAAATATGAAAATTTTGGATCCATACAAGCTTCCAACCGATGTGTCCCTTCTAAACTAAAACTAAATTACAACTGATTGCTAATAAATTACAATTAAGTAAAAACAAACTTATTCTAATATAACAATATCATCTTCCTTGTCTGTGTCTTTAATCGCCGACTCTCAAGCTTTAAGGTATTCATCTATCTACTTGGTAAACATTGCAAGACAAGGCCATTGGAATTTAGTAATGTCGTCAATGTGCAGCAGAAAATCTCTCCATTTCTTTTGTGTTATCAATTTGACCTCTGCTTGAAATATATTAAACTTGGCCTCCAAAACTATGATTCTATCCAGAATATTATTGAAATCATCAATCTTAAATTCCTTTTCCTTCTCCAATAATGCCAGGATGCTCTTGGGCAGAGTTTCAAATTCATTCTTCCAATCCTGCAGATCTTTTACTTTTCCATTCTCATCAGTAACCTGAGGGGTAGTCCAGTGTTTTCCAGATACAAAGTCAGATAACTTCTGCTCTATCTTTCCCTGCTCCTGTTCAACATGACTTATGTCATTGGAAACATTTTCCAGCATTAGTACTATTTCTTTGATCAAAACTAGGGCATCAGGATCCCTTCTGGTAATATCATGCACTCTTTTCAATTCAAAAAGAGATAGTCTCCACTTCCTCTGAAGCCCTTTCAATACTGGATGATTCTTTTTAAAAGTTTCAACCATATGAACTAGACTATTGCAACATGTATATACCTCATCACACTTATTTATAATGTTATTTATTATGAATAAAATAATGTCTTCTAAATTTCTAAAAGGACACTGCTCATGCAAATCTTTAGGCTCCTCTACTTGTCTTCTCTCTGGCTAAATAACCACCTCTGGAGTGACCTTGGGAGTTATTAGGGATGTATCTCCCCTCGGTGTCTTCAATTGGAGAATGTCACTCTCCATCAAGTCCATCTTCAAGAACATCTCATTTATGACTTTGTTTTGCTCCATCTCCCTATGTAAGGATTCCTCTAACATATCTTGCAGATGCTTGACTTGATCCCTATTGAACATGGCTTTGTAAACCAATTCAGAAGCAGAGGCCAAAGGGTTTATATTGTCCACTGTGTGGACAATAGCCATTCCATATGACCCTTTGGTCATATCAATAAGCTTGGGCTTGCTGTCCCCTTTGAAATTGACCCAAGTTGCCAAAGTCTCAGTTTTAGGATCAAATCTAGATCCTTCAATCTTTTCCAAAGAATCAAATTCTACAACAAATGTAGGGCCATCCTGCTTCCTAACTTGATCCAACAAGAACAATTCTCTCAGTGACAGACCTGGCACAATCAACATTTGACTATTTTTCACAATGTCCGTGGCCTCTTCTACTATGCATGTGATCTCATCTAAATGTAGATCTTCAATCATTTGTTGAATGATGCCTCATGTTGAGACTCATCAACGCCTTCCAGCCTAGCCTTTTTCCTTTCTTCAAAATTCCTCATTTTGTACTGTATCTAGAAATCTTTAAATTCTTGAGTTTTAGTAAACTCATTTCCTTGTAGAAACCTAAAAGAAATATCTTCTCTCTCATCACTCATGTCTATAATAATGTCTTTCTATGTCGTTTGTTCTTGGTAGCCATGTACATCTTCTTGATAAATGGGAGGTGGAGAAGAAGGGCCTTCCTTATTGTCTCCTCTTAAAGTTCTAAGAATATTTGCCACTTCAATTGGGCTATCTTCCTCATCAGAGTCATTATATCCCACAAGGGGAGAAACAAAAAATTCTTGTTGTACATCTGGTGGTGAATCAGAAGGTGAATCATTTAGCAATATAAACTTTCTTCTTTTTCTAGGAGGAGGCTGTGCCTCTTCCACCTCCTTAGTAGCTTCCTGCTACACCTCTTTTGAAGCCTCCTTAGGAACTCCCTCAAGAGATTTTTGATGTTCTTTGTACTACTTGCTACCTCTATATAATTCCTCAAAATTTAGAATACACTTTTCAATTCTCAAAACTTCAAGTTCTTCGTCATCATAAAATCTAGACTACCCTACAAAAATCCTCTTTGTTTCCATTTTCAAAATGATTCCCCATTTGTTCAACTTTTCCATGATAGTTGCTACATAATCACAATTTTTTATCACATCCTCATTAATCTTTAATTGATGTTTGAATTTTTCCACAATGGAGTGGATGTGTCCTTCGGGGTCATAATCACTGCTCTTGGAACTATCTAGTTTGAAATGAGTATTAATATACTGTTGAACTTCTGATAGCATGTTAGATCCAATGGTAAGTTCTGGAAATTTCACACTATGTGGCATGTAAGTACCCTTTTTCCTTGGAGCTATGATTTACTTCTCCAACCATAACATTTTCCACATAAATTCAAAGAATCCTACTCTTTCAGAAACATGAGTAGGTAAAAGATGGGGTTGTTGTCTGTATCCATAAATTCTAATCAAAATATACTTAGCGAAACATATCCAATCACCAAAATTGTGGGGATATCCTTTGTTAGGAATGAACTCCTTAGGTATGAGAATGCATTTGATGTTTAGTGGCACCCTTTCCTTTTGGTATCTCATCATTCTGAAAACCCATAGTACAAAAACATCCTGAAAAATGTTAAAACTATAATCTCTATTGTGCTTGTCCCAAGATCTGCACCATAGCTATACTGGAAACCTATTTCCCTGATCATCTTGTGTGGTTAATTTCAAAGATTCTCTAAACTCAGCAACATTTTGGAAGAGAATCAAATGCAGCAATAAAGAATTACTTTTGAAAGACTTTGTAGTCTTCCAATTTACCTGTTGCTGATGTTAGGTCCTCTCAATTTTAGCTGCAAAATTGAACTACATGTAGCAGTTGGGGTTCTAAATTCTCATACACATAAACATAAAATCCAATGGGATTTTAGGTTTGGAATCCTCAAAATAGAGCTGTGCCCAAGAAAAATATGTATTTTGGAAGAAACTCATGAAGTTTCTAGTTGGGTGTGGCCCCTTGCTGTCCACTGGCATTATCCTGGTATTTTCTCATCTCTTCGTAAAGTAGAAGATTTCCCTAAAACCAACTGACTTCACATGTCACTCAAAATCAATAGAAAATTGGTCCATATCAATTTTGGTTAGGGCTTGCCTGCTCAAGCCAAAGCATTCCTCTATATATCCCCTCGTAATTCTCAAGAGCGGGGATCCATCCATTTTCTAGATCATTATTCTCTCAGGATTGTAATTCTCAGCTAGGAAATTCAACAAACCAATGTCTACAAAGACAATGGGAAATATCAAATTGGCCAGGTCTAGTCTCCATGGGTCTGACCTTGGTTCCTTCCCATTTCTATTTGAATAGAAGAACCAGAATAATGACCTGCCATGTATTGGGAGTGTGGGGTCTCTGCATGCACTCCACTCATTCATGAACACATTTTTAGCCCCTGAGTCTACTGACCCTAGCAATATAGTAAGGAGGGTGGACTGCAGTGCTCTTTCTTTCACAATCTTAGCCTTCTCTAAGGCCTCTTTCTTAATGCTAGTTTCCTTCCTCTTAGACATATTTATCTTTATAAAACTAGCAATGCAGTAAGCTACAGAGTTTTGAGAAAATATTTTAAACTTACTCGTGTGTTAATGGCGGGTTCATAATTCTCCTTGTCGCTCTTTCTCATCCAAATTCTTCATCTCAAGAGTGTAAATGTATCTGAAAATGCTTCAAAATCTTTTATAACTCGCCTCATTAAATGCATATTATTTCTGACATTTCTCATCGTGACATCTCAAGCAAGTTGCCTTAAATATATGTCATATCATCATTAAAGATTTCGAACATGCATTAAATATTTTCACTTTTCACCATTTTTCCAGCCTTGAAATGTGTTCTTGTGAAATAGAAATTTTTTTCTATATCGCGACCTCCTTTAACATGTCCTGTGAAATAGCAAAAATTCGCTATCTCGCAACCTTGATTTACTTCCCCCGGGAAATGGCAGAATTTTGTTTTTTCGCTACCTTCATATTTTGTCTTTGCAAAATGGCAAAATTTCATTGTTTCACACCCTTTGATTTTTACCTTAGCGATATAGAAAAATTTCACTGTTTTGCACACTTTGATTTCTGCCTTAGCGATATAGAAAAATTTCGCTGTTTCACAGCCTCATGAAATGTTTGTTGTGAAATTGTGAAAAGGCCTGATTTGCTTGGAAATTTTTTGTTTTGCACCTTTTCATGTCCAATTTCAATTTCCACTTTTGACCAATATTGGCATAGATCATTTGACCTTATCCATCATGTGTCCAAAGTTCAACTAGAAAAATAGCGACGAAGCAATGTGTGGATCATTCGACTAATATTGGTGGAAATTTAGACCAATGTCTAGTTGAAAAAGGGTGCCAATTTTACTAGTGCATATTTTATTTTATTTTATTCTTTTCTCAGTGGACCTTTGCGGTCTCTTGAATATTTCCTTTTTCTTTTTAGTCACATGTCGATTAGATTGGACATAGTGATCTTCATATGTAGGTGGATTCTTGGATTTCTGATTTCTTCGTTGCACATCCAAATTGCTTCCAAAAGACTTGGGGAGTGTGGATGAATAGGGTCGATATGGATGGTTCATATGGATGGGTTGATAGGGAGATTTCAAGGATTTATCTCTTTTTTGATCTTGAGGTATGATGGGGTAAGTGGATGAAAAGCTAGGAGTGAGAGATATGTTGGATGGAGGAATATAAGGACCCAATATAGATGGAAGGTTTGATGGTTTCAACTTTGGGATATAAGGTCCAAGGATGGATTTGGAGGATAGTGAAGGATGATTCTTATGTTTGAATGGAGGGAGATAAGGTGTGGAAGGGATATACACATCTTTAGAGTGAGCTGCATGACCAAGGCTCTTCTCTTTTGAGTTCATCTTTATATCAATAGGTGCATGAGTAGCTTTCATAGGAGTGCTTGGATAGGAAAAACTGAATCTTGATGGGATTTATTGTTTTGTACGAGATTTAGAGGAATGATGGTTTCTGGATATGGAAGAATATGATGAGGGGATGATGGGATGCTCCTATCTTGACAAGGATCATTAGCTGGTGTATAAAGGGTACCTTTCTCTTGATTTTCAATAGGCTCATTCAAGATGGTGGAAAGGATATCTTGATCTTGCTTGGGAGATGGAGGGCTATGTAGCTCTTGAGTTGGAGGGATATCTTCTTGGAAGGAATGATAGGGGATGATGAAATCATTATGGGAATCTTGAGATATGAAACTTTGGTCAACCATTGGATACGGATGGATGGTGTCTTGATCTTTATCATTAATGATATTTTTTTCTTAATACTATGGATTGTCCTCTTGACATGTAGCCACTTCTAAGGATGAGGTAGGAGTACTGATCTACATATGGGATTCTTGACACATTGATGGAAAATCATTTGTAAT
The DNA here is from genome assembly GCA_018584345.1 of Thuja plicata. NCBI lineage: Eukaryota > Viridiplantae > Streptophyta > Pinopsida > Cupressales > Cupressaceae > Thuja > Thuja plicata. The sequence goes on along the minus strand of MU227982.1, from coordinate 4,405,443 downwards.
AGGCATGATAAGCGTTGAATCACATGGAAGATTTGGGTCGATGATATTTGAAGCTAGAGAAAGACTTACAGATGTATGCTAATTAGCATGGATATCTTTTAGAGGTAGTCCTTAAGGGTAGACATAGTTGTCATTAGGCTCAGTTCTTGATGGAGATGGTGTGGCTGGTTTTGAAGCTTTAGGAGATGGAGGAATGGTGGAAGAAGTAGATGTGATATGGGAACCATTACTAGACATGGATTCATGATTTTGATCATGCTTGAGATTAGATGAATCATTAGGATTTTCCACTTCAATTATGCCATCATCTATGAGATCTTGGATTTTATGTTTTAACTCCATGTAAGATGAAATTTTATGCTCATTATACCGATGATATGCACAATAGGTACTCAATAATTTCAATCCACATGATGTGGCTTGAGGTAATGTGATGAGATCATTCTCAAGAAGTTCTTCCAATGCTGAATTATAAGATTGTCCCAAAGGAGTAAAGATTCTCTCTAAGGGATAATTAGACACTTCTTGACTTGCAATATCTTTATTTTGCGGATAGAAAATAATTTCATTTGATTCTGTCATAGTTTCCTCTATATTCACTTGATCAAAGATAGGATGGTCATAAAACTATTCTTGATCAAAGATGGGTTTGTTATTCCTAGATGCCTCTTTGTTTGAAGAGAAAGGAAGTATGGATGACACCTGATCATAAAGAAAAGGAAAGATCCATGAGGAATTGTTGGATGGTGTATCCTTTTCTCCCTTTAATTCTTGGATTTCAGATTTTAAAGATTCAATTTGGTTTGATAGAGCTGCCATAAGAATCTCTTCTTGTACATTTTTAGGACCATAAGGTTTAGCCCATTAGCTTTTAGACATTGTAAGATTGTCTTGATGCGCTTGCTTAGAATATTGAGGAGGAGGTATGATGAATCAGTTGATTGAATCATACGTATTGAAGTGATATCTAAAGTGTTGATTAAGTCCAAGACCAAAGGACAAAGGAGATAGTGTCCAACTAAGAGAGAATCAATGACTCCTTTCTTGAGTCAAGATTAACGAACAATCTCTTGCAACTCAGGATAAGGATAGTGCAACCAAAGATGATAAGATAACAAGTCACTTGGACTAGCACAATGAAATCAGATTTCAAAATAGCAATGAGTTAGACTGTCTAGAGATTGTAGTCAAAGATAGACTACTAGTGATGTTGATGAGAACACAGATTTGTGAAAATTTGGACGGAACTTCGATGCAGAATTCAGAATTGGATAGCAAGTTGATAGATTTTGAGATTTTGATAGTAGATGTAGAAACTCAGACAAGAGTTGATATTTTAACACCTAGAAGTGCATATTTTTGATCATTTGAGAATTTTGATGTTTATTTTGAATGTTTTGATGTTTGTGTTGATGTTTCACTCATGCAAGACACATCAACAAGCCCTTATCTATTCAAGCACATCAAGTAAACCCTATTCCTAGGTGGTGAGAAATGGACAATACTTGTTTGAATCCTCTTACAATAAAATATCCATTCAAGTTGGACAGTTAGAGGCTTAGCAGCACTAGCTCCCCTCCACGACACACACTTCTCAGGCCTACCAAGCTTCAAATTTCTCAAGATCTAAGGATCCTTATAAATTTACTATCTCAACAAGAGGGGTACATGAGAGGTTTCTTATGTGTGTGTGTCTCACAACGCCCGTATCAACAAGTAGAAAAGGATTTTGGTCACTAGTTGAAAAGGATTTTAGTAAGGGTCTTTGTTTAAGTGTATCCTCTATGTCCGTGCAAGCGTGATTCAGGCTGCTAACCCCACAGAGCACCTTAGCACATGTAGTTTAGGATATGTGATTGAGACCCAGAGGCCCTACTTTGTGTTAGGAGAGAGCTGAGTCTAAGCTCAAATATCACTTATGTTCTGAGGTTTTGGCCTTGAGGAAGCATTTTTATTATAGTGAGTCAAAGAACCTTGGTGTTATCTTGTTCTCACTTGGGTCATTTTCCAAGGGTGAGTAATTTTACCCACTTGGATAGGCCCTCTAAAGTTGTAGATCTCAAATGGTGAATGACAATACTATTTTTGGATTTCTGATCATCCCAAAAGGGCGAGAGCATAGTTTCTAGACATTATATCCATCCCTAAAACACTAGATAGAAGTTCATTTTAACAACTCTTGCATGTGCGTTCCTATTTTAATAAAACAAAAACAATATGTAAGCACAATGTTTAGCGTTCTATCAATCAAGGAAACCTGAAACACGATTTGTTAGTATTTTTTGTTTTAGTCTTCTTTTTCAATGTCCTGCAAACCAATGTTAGACTGTAATCAATAAGATAAGCTAGAGAACAACAAAGCCCAAAACTCATCAGTGTTATAAAATCCAAAAATTTAGAAAACTGATTACATATTCAAAAACTAGACAAAAAATAATGCACTTTAAAAAAATGCACCTAAAAATGTTACCGTATGAGCCCATACAAGGCTCTGGAAGCTGCAAAATGGGGGATTAGGTAGGTAAAATTATCAAAATATGCAAATTATGAGAAATCTAGAAACCAAAAATATAAAATAACCCCACCATAGTGATCCTTGGGAAAATCTACCCAAAATCAAAAAAATTTGCACTCAATTTGGACTTAAAATAAGCAAGATATGATCGTTTGAAAATAGACTACAATTTTAAAAATGCACATGGTGAATGCAAAGATTTGAAAATCCTGCTGAAGTTAGCAATCTGTGTAATTAAATTTGATGTCCCTGTAGCTATCACAAAAAGACAATAACCTTATGTTTTGACACCTGGATGACTGTCAACTTTATCGCACTCTCTCTGGGCGGCAGGAGGAGCTTGAGCAGAGCTTAGGTGGTGTTTGGGCGGAGCAGTGAGGGATCCAAGTTGTGCAGTGGTGGCTAAGCCCATTTGGAGGGATGGAGGTGAAGTAGATAAGGAGAAAGGAGGATGGAAGGAGAAGAGGAAGGAAGTGGAAGAGAAGAGAGGAGTGTTGGTCGCATGGTGGAGGCAGGGAGAAAACACAGTGGGGGAGGAGTTTATGGTAGACTACAAGGATGGGTGTATTGGGAGTTTGGAGGAAGCGGATGTGTGTTGGAGAGTGTATACTGTGTAGGAGGGAGTGGGTGGGGAGAAGGCAAGGTGTGGTTTGAGTAGGTGGAGGTGCATAGGAAGGAGGAGGTGGGGAGTTGTTGGTGTTGTGTAGGAAGTAAAGCAGCGCGATAACGTGGGTGGAGGGTTTGGAGTGGTGAGGTGGAGTGGGGTTAGGGGAGTAGTGTGGAGGTGGGTAGTGGAGTCACGCGGTGGAGGTAGGGAGGAGGATTAGAGTTGTGTGCGGGTTGTGAGATGGGGATTTAGTCCTACATCCTCGTGGTGACTATGAAAAGCTTTGTTTTTATACAAGGTTAAATGAGTTAATAGCAAAGCCAATGGGTTATGGCAGATTGAGCTAGATGTTAGTCTGCCACTAAAGGATAGTAAGGTAAACATAAAGAGTTATGTAAAGTGCAAAATAGAACAGATAAGATTTAGAGGGTGTTGGGTTAAGACATAGACAAAAAACAATTTCACTATTCCTTAATCTGCGTGTAGGTGATGTGCCTTGATTTGCATGTAGAGGTTGTACGACCTCTGTATGCAAACTTTTTTTTCCATAGATTTAGTTTTGGGTGGGTATAGGCATATTTATAGTCATTTCAAACCAAAATGAAAACCTGGACGTGATGGTGGGCTCAGATTTTTCTCAAAATGAAGATGTGGGTAGGGTTTGGCTCAAAGTAAGATTTGAGCACCATGGTGGGCACCAGAAATGTATGCGTGAATTATGGTTGATACATGCAAGCTGCAAACACAAACACAAACACACACACTTCAATAAATTCTTTATGTGGTTAATGGGTTAGACAAATATGAAATTGAAATAAACCACTACACTAACCGACAACAACCCATTGCCTTCTAGTAGGCAGGAGTATGAGTTTTCTCTCATATCATCGCAAACTCAGTCACTAGATTGATAATCTAAACAAAGGATTTAATCTAAATGATCTAAAATGATAATGCATGATACTGATTTGTTGTTAATCCAAACTAATTAGGATTCAGTTTTAAAGCACCAAATTGAATGTGTATTGATATTCATTTTAATAACACCAAATTGAAGTGTGCTCTACATTAGATTATTTGCATGCTTAAAACAAATTAATAATAATTAAAGCTAAATGATTAAAAGAAAGCTAAAATGCAAGAAAACTAGAATGGAAAATGTAGCATAATAACAATAATAAAAGTTAGGATTCCTGTGAAGGAAAAGAGTTTCTCTTTTATAGAAATCTCTCTCGAATCGACGGCCAAGATTGAAAGAAAAGAGTGGCTCAGATTAGATTGAAGAAGCACAATCCATGTGCAAGTGATGTTATTGGTCGAAAGATTCAGTTGACTGAACTGACTGATCATTCTTTCTGGAAACTTCCATATTCAATTCTCAGTTAACTAAAATGTTTCCAAGATGATAAATAGTGGAGAATCAGTTAACTAAGTGGAACTGGATTTTTACCAAAATGATAAATCAGTTAACTGGATTTGATGATGTCATATGCATTTTTAATAATTTAAATGATTTTGAATGCATATTTGTTTTTATTAATTAAATCTAATTCCATTTTTTGATTTAATTGAGAAATTTGTATTTTTATTTAATTAATATATCAGAATATCAATTAAATAATTAGTATAAGGTTTACTTGCCAATGTAATGTGATTTTAGGAATTAATTAATTAATCAAGTAAGATGATCGATTTGGACCTAGGGTTTAGGACAGATCAATTTGAATTTGATGAATTGGCTATTTGATTTAGGACTTAGAATAATCAAGATTAGGGTTTCTTGATTAGTTATTAAGATTGGGGGTATAGGGATTAAATGATCATTTTAGGAGATTACATTTATAGCTCATGTGCACTTCATCATGCCTATTCAAAATACTTTTTATTTGCAAAGACAATATTTATTCTAAGTTCATATAGACACATTCTTTTTGACGATTCCTGGGGTCCATAGAGTCCCTCTCTGTTTGTACCAGATCTACTGATACTTGGGGAAAATCTCTATGCATCATCATCACTTTTTTGGCACTTAAAGACTTCATTTGGAGGAGCTCATTATCCATAAATAACATTTTAATATATTATTCATTAATCACTTTATTCATCTCCATTTCCTTTGTGTGTGATTCTTCAAGTTTATCTTACAAGTGCCTCACTTGGGATCTGTTGGACATGGCCTTGTGAATTACTCTGAGGCTAGTACCAATGGCTTAGTATTGTCAATGGTTTGAACAAAATTCATTCCCTCTAAATATTTTTCTAGATCAACTAACTTAGGTTTTCTATCTCCTTTGAAACTGAACCATGTGGCTAAGGTCTCTGTTTTGGGATCAAACCCAAATCCTTCAATCTTTTCCAAGGTATCAAATTTTGACACAAATGTGGGATCATATTTCTTTCTCACATGATACAATAGAAACAAATCATTTAATGTGAGTCTAGGCACTATCAACATATTACTATTCTTCACAATTTCTTTGGCTTTTTGCGCCATGTGATTTCATCTAAATGAAGCTTGTCAATCATCTTCTTAACAATTGATTCATGTTGGGACTCCTCAACTCCCATGAGTCTGAATTTTAGATTTTCTTAAAAATCCTTCATTTAATAATGTATCCAAAAGTCCTTAAACTCTTATGTTCTAGTGAAATCATCCCCTTGAAGTAATTTGAGATAAATGACTTCTCTTTCATCAGTTGTATCAGCTAGAGCATCATCCTCAAGAGTTCATACTTTGTAACCATGGAATTAAAATTGGAGTGTAAGGGGTGGAGATGCTAGCCATGTATCTTATTCTCCTCTTAATCCCCTTCTGATATGTGCCACTTCCATTGATTCACACTCATCATCTGAATTATTATAGGAAACCAATGGAACAACATTTTGTTTATGTGGTGCTAGATGAGGTAAAACTAAATCAGAATCTCGTAGTATTAGCCTTCCCCTTTTCTTAGGAGGGGAAACTATTTTCTTAGCTTCCTTAGGTTTCTCCTCTTCCTGACTCTTTCCATATAACTTTTCAAAGTTTTCAACACATTTTTCAACCCTTAAAACTTCATTCTTCTCTTCATCATAAAACCTAGGCATGCCTTTCTTTATTCCATCCTCTTCTATTTTCAAAAAAATTCCCCACCTTCTGAATCTCTAAATAACTTCTTAGAGTTCATCATAATTTATAATTACATCTTTATCAATGTTAAATTGATGCTTAAATTTGGCAACCATAGACTGGATATATCCTTCTGGGTTATAATCTCTGCCTTTTTCACTATCCAGACTATAATTATTTTTAATATACTCATGTAGTTCATTTAGCATACTGGAACCAATAGTGAACCCAACAAATTTCACAACATGGGGCAGATATGTGCCTTTCCTTCTTGGAGAAATAATCTCTCTTTATAAATACAACATCTGCCACATGAATTCCAAAAACCCCGCCCTTTCTAACACATGTATAGGAAACTTGTGAGGCTGTTTCCTGCATCCATAAATTATGATCAGTGTGTGTTTGGGCTTAAAAATCCAATCCGCAAAGTTATAACGATACTTCTTCTCAGTAAAATACTCCTTTGGTCTACGCATAGCCTAGATATTCTATGGAACTCTCTCCTCTTGATGTCCTAGGATCCTAAAAAATTGTATCACAAATACATCATAAAACTTACTATAATCACAATCTCTACTATTTATGTCCCAAGCTCAACACCATAGCTGCACCAAAAAAATTTTTCCCCTCCCTTTATTTTTTGTTAATTTCAAAGAATGTCTGAACTTTGAAACATTCTAGTACAAAATCAGATGTAACAACAGAGAGTAATTTTTGAAATATTTGGTTGTTTTCCATGTTGTTAATTGTTTATGCAATAACCACTTAATCTTAGTGGAAAAATTGAATTCCAGATAAAAATTAGGGTTTTGAATCCTCATTGACACACACACACACACACACACACACACACACACACACACACACACACCCATAAAACTATTTGTAAAATGTAGGCCCTTATTATCTACTGAGATCATCTAATTTTCAACACCTCTCTTCATAAAATATGAGACTTCCCTGGGCCCTGCACTTTTTACCATTCTCTCATAATCAATAACAAATGTTTGTCTATCAATTTTATTCAATGTTGCTTGGTCAAGTTAAAAAACTCTTCGATATAAGCCCTATATATATAACTACCAAAGGCATCCCATCCATTTTCCTTATTTTTCTTGTCTCTCATTTATAATTTCAGTTAATACACTTTTGAGCTCCACATCAACGCTTATATTTGTTACTAAAACCTTTTCCAAATCCAATTTCCAAAGGTTGCATCTAGGTTCCTTCTCATGTTTGTTTCTTATAGAAAAAAAACAAAGATCTCCCAGTGATCGGGATTGTTGAATCCCTACATTCCTTCCATTCATCTGAGAAAATATTCTTTATGCCTATATGTATTGATGGGATGGTAATAGGTTGAGTAATGTGTACCGTGGGAGTTTCTCTGAGACCTCTTTCTTAACATTCGCTTCTTTCTTCTTTGACATTTTGAAATATGAACAATTTATAGGTTCAAAATAGGATTTTACTTACTGGTTTGAGGTGTGCAAGTTTGTTCCTTCATCTATCTCTACTCACTCTGCTTTCTTAGCTCATTCTCTAGTGCATTCAACAATCTGAGCAAGATCACTTCACCTTCTTTATAATTGACTCACTTTAATACTTATTTAATTTTGAGACATTCCTAATGTGCAAAAAACCTATCAATATGCTTCAAGTGTCAAGTCAGCCACCTTCCTAATAAATGATCACCTTTACGCCATTCAATTGCCATTAATGTGTCCACAAAATAGATAATATTTCTAATTTGCAACCACAATTGATGTTTCTCACAAAATAGAAAAAAATCGCTATCTCTCAGGCCCTTTACCCAGTACTCGCGCATCAACAAAATTTCATTGTTTTACCAACTCCACTTTCTTCCTTTGTGCAAACATGATTTTTTTTATTTACTAAAACCTTTTCCAAATCCAATTTCCAAAGGTTGCATCTAGGTTCCTTCTCATGTTTGTTTCTTATAGAAAAAGAACAAAGATCTCCCAGTGATCGAGATTGTTGAATCCCTACATTCCTTCCATTCATCTGAGAAAATATTCTTTATGCCTATATATATTGATGGGATGGTAATAGGTTGAGTAATGTGTACCGTGGGAGTTTCTCTGAGACCTCTTTCTTAACATTCGCTTCTTTCTTCTTAGACATTTTGAAAAATGAACAATTTACAGGTTCAAAAAAGGATTTTACTTACTGGTTTGAGGTGTGCAAGTTTGTTCCTTCATCTATCTCAACTCACTTTGCCTTCTTAGCTCATTCTCCAATGCATTCAAAAATCTAAGCAAGATCACTTCACCTTCTTTATAATTGACTCACTTTAATACTTATTTAATTTTGAGACATTCCTAATGTGCAAAAAACCTATCAACATGCTTCAAGTGTCAAGTTAGCCACCTTCCTAATAAATGATCACCTTTATGCCATTCACTTTCCATTAATGTGTCCTCCAAAAAATAGATAATATTTCTAATTTGCAACCACATTTGACGTTTCTCACAAAATAGAAAAAAATTGCTATCTCTCAGGCCCTTTACCTAGTACTCGCGCATCAACAAAATTTTGTTGTTTCACCAACTCCACTTTCTGCCTTTGCACAAACATGATTTTTTTTTTTATTGAATACTCAAAACATGACCCGCAAAATAGAAAAAATGACTTTTCTCACTTTATTTTAAGGATAATGCTCATTCTTCCATCTTTAATATGCCCATGCTCTTGAATTTTAAATAATCTTCAAGCCTCAAGATGCAAAATTTTAGACTGACCCATTAGTGGATCTTTCTGGGGATGTATGCTCCTTGTGAGTATAGCGAGAAATCAGTTATCCATGGAGAGAAAAAAAATACAAATAAGAAATTTAAAAAATAACAACATCTATATTAATACTTTAGAAGGAAGAAATACTTCTTGGGTGCCTATAAGAAGAAATGATTTAATTATATACCCTGCACCGAGAATTATTGAGTGTGACCATCAATGTCCTATAAGAAGTAAGAATGTTGTCCTTCCTTTTCATCAATGATATATGGTCCCAACCATAAAGCCTCAAATTTACCATGCTTCCCTTTGTCATGTTCCTTGGCATTCCATTTTAAAACCCAATCACCCTCTTGAAAGGATCTTTCACTGATCCTCTTATCATGAAAGGACCTTACTTGTTGTTTCCTAATATTATATTCTTGTGCATCTCTTCTGACTTCTCCTAATTCAATTAATCCATTTATCCTATCCTCCATGGTATTTAAATCATCTAATTTATCTTTTGTGATGAATTGATAAAAAAATAATAAATTGTGTAGAGGTTATCTTGTTGTTTTTCCATGCACCAATTCATATGGAGAGTATCTTCTTGACTTCTTAACTATGATTTTGTGAACCCACGCTGCTATGTTCAACTTAGAGTCCCAAGCCTTTTTATTATTGTCAAGCACACTTCTGATTATCTTCAATATATTTTTATTATTGGACTCAGCCTCCTCATTCCCTTGTGGTTGATATGGTGAAGAGTAAGACACTGTAATTCCATATGACTTGTAGAAATTAGGAAACTCCTTAGACCTAAAACACATCCCATTATCTACAATTTTTATTTGGAACTCCAAATCTGGTCAATATTTTTTCCATCTAAAATTTGATTACCACTTTTCTAGTAGATTGTCTCAAAGGTATGGCTTCTACCCATTTGGTGAAATAGGATGTGACCACAAGAATTCACCTATGTCCTCCACTATATTTTTCTTCAATTTATCCTATAAAATCAATTCCCCGCATTTGAAATGGCTCCTCAGTTTGGAGAGGTCTGAGAGGCAATGCCCCATTGTATTTTAATTTTCCCAAAAATTTATAACATCCTTAACATTTTCTGTTATATGTACAATAATCCTTTAAAGGGACATTCAAAAACAACCTGATCTTAGGATCTTATGAGAAGTGGTTTTTTCTGAGAAGTTTCACCACATACTCCTTCATGGAATTATTTGAAAATTGTATCAACCTGATATGTGTCTAAACAAAAAAGTAAAATACCATCCCTATTTTTCCAATATAAGTCTCCCTGAATCAGCACATACCTGACTGCCTGAAGCTTTATGGTTATTTTATAGCTATCAAATAACTCTTCTCTACATTTCATATGTTTCAAGTACTAAACTATATCAGTATACCAAATACTTCTTTCAATACTCACCTCTGCATTTTCACTCTGAACTTGATTCACTTGAGAAGCTTCTAAATTAGATTCAGCCATAATTCTAGCAAGGCCTAGTCCCCTTACCAATTTGGTTATTTTGATATCTATATTAAAGTCTTCTACTTGGTTTTATCCATCTGAATATTTTTCTAGTAGTCTCTGTTTGTCTGAAAAATATCCTAATCAACAACATTGGTATATAAGCAACCACATTTGCCCCTACAAGGTATGGTCTAAAAGATTTGACTACTTTTACCATGGCATAAGCCTGTTTCTCAAATAAATTTTAATTTAATTATGATGCTTGAAATCACTTGCTGAAAAATGATATAGGTTATTTATATCCTTCTTCATTTTTCTACAACATCACTATTCTGATTAAGTAAAAATAGGTTTTACAAGGACCTAAAACCGCCACAAGAGTTATTACAAATTTTTAATAAAGCTCAGCAAAATCTGTGCCAAAGCACCTACCAAGGAAATAATAGAAGAAAAAAAGCTAACATCCACACCAAAAAGTCCCACATATACATAATAAGGATAGGGACAACAAAAACAAAAAGGATAGAAAATAGTAAAAGACAACTACATGCCCTCCACCATAATCTGCATATGGTTTACCGATTTCTTAAGGTCTTCAATTTCCTTGTCCACCTTTGGACTCATCTTCTTTGTGCTTTCCCTTGTGCAAGTTCCTAGTCTTGTGATCTCCTTCCCCTCTCTGCAGTCCTTTTCCCCTTATTCTTGACCTAACTTGTCCATTAGGATCTGTGCATGTCTTGTATAAGCCTTCAGGCTCACCAAACATTGCTCCCCAATTTTCTTGACCGTTTCCTCCAGTTTTTCAACCTTTATGTTCATTTTTTTTATTTTCCCTACGGTGTCCTCATCCTCTACCCTATCAATGCTATCCTTCAATTGTTTCTCCATTTTGCCCACTTTGCTCACAAATTCCTCCTGGGTTTCCAAGTTTGCCACAACCTCTTTCAATTCATCCATGCAATCAACCACTAGTTTCTCTCCAATACCTATGATTTTTAGGATATTAATCTTGACCCTCATAGCTTCAATTTGGTTTTTCATATTCACATTGTCTTCAATCAAATTACTCACCATACCTGTAAAATATGCTATGCAGTCCTTTCTTTGCTTGATATCATCTGACATATGATAATTTCCTATTTCCTCATTTTCATTATACTTTGTTTCCTCATGCCCTATTTTATCTTTCTCTATTCTTTTTTTCCAAATTTTCCTTCACCTTTTCCTCCTCCTTTTGCTCATCAATTTCCATATTCCCCTTTTGGTTTGGGTTCTCTTCATTGTCATCTTTTTTGTCTTCCCTCTCTCCACCTCTTTCATCCTCCCCAGGGTTCTTCTCAGCATTCTATTTTTTCTCCATCATGTCTTCCTCATCCAAGGAAAGGACAATTCTCATCTTGCTAGGTTTTTTCTCTTTTCAGCTAGACTTGTTCCTTTCCATACCTTCTCCCAATTTTATTTTTTTGGTATCTTTTTTGTCCTGCTTCTCTTCCTCCTTAGAATCCTTCTTAGTTTCAGATTCTTCCACTGAGGTATTTTTGTTATTCACCAGTTTACCCTTTTTTCTTTTTCATTTTTCTTTCCTCCATCTTATCATCATTTGTTTCCTTATTCGTATCAGAGCTCTTAGAGAAGGGCTTCTTTTGGATCTTCTTAGATGAGGATCCCTTCATCATTGTGTTTTTCGGGGTTTTGTATCCCTTGGACTCCTCTTTATCTTCTATTTCTTCATCATACATGTTTTCTTCCTCATCCCCCTCTGTGTCTTCCTCATCTCTCGAGTTCTTATTTAACAAAGGTCTTTCAACTTTTTTAGTTTTCGATACTTCATAAATTAACAACATCCAGCCCTGGTGAGAAGCATGATCACCTTTTGGGTCTTTGTACAAGCTATTAATGGTGAAATCTAACAAGCTGAGCATATAGAAAGGAAAAATAACTTTCACCTTATGCCTGAAGTGATTTAAAAGTATAAAATGGTGGCCATACACATGGGTGAACCTACCATACAGCGTTATGTAACTAATAATCACAAACAAACCATACCTCTAAGGCCTGAAAATGCGCTTTGGGTTGTGGTAAGAGGTATCAACCTTAACCATTCTAGCCTTTTCCTCTTATGTCTCCAAAAAATCATCCCAAGCCTTATCAGATAACACCCTATCTCTGTAAAACTTAATTCCTTCCATTCTCATACCCTTAGCTTCAACAATTATCTCCTCAGTGACCCCCATTTGCTGATTTCCCAGCATAATCTTGCCATTTTTCCAGGTTTCTGAAGATCCTAGAAATATAGGGGTTTTTGCCATGATTTTTTCCATAAAAACCTCCATCCCTCCATCTTTCAGAATCTTCCAAACTTTTGGCATATTCCTCCATTCTTCACAATTCATAGGATCAACTCTTTTCTTACTGCCTCCCATCTTTTCTCTCTATTTTAAATTTTTACCTCTGTGATAATTGTTGAGAATGTCATTATTACCACTCCTCGTTCTTAGCAAAACCAAAAACACCCAGAAAGCATGCCATTTCCAGCTCGTAATCACCATAGGGTACTTTCTCTTAAAACGGTAATAATGACAAATCACTTACGCATCAAAATCCTTTATGACACTTACCATTTATAATGATGTTTCTATTTACTCCTCAAATGGTCACTATCAAGTAATAAGTTGAATTGATTAGGCATATCATTTCCATCACTCCATTTTGTCACCACATCTGCCTTACAAGCCATGTTGTTTCCCCAATCAACAACCCCAGTAGTATCACGGAAGGTATGAGTCACAATACATTTTTCAAAAGAAAGCATAATATCTTTATCTTTTTGAATTGTGTTATGAATAGTCCACGAGGCTAGTGTATCATTATTCAAACACTTGATAATGTTGAGAGAGTCTCCCTCCAGCAACACCTTAGAACACTTTTTCTCCTTAGCAAGTATAAGACCCTAAAGGGAAGCACATGCTTCATCTTTATGATTAGTTTGTATGCCAATAGGGATAGCTTTGACACATCTACAAATCCCATGTTCATCTCTAATGATGATGCCACAACCAGCAACCCTCGGGTTGCCCTTTGAAGCACCGTTAAAGTTAATTTTCTTCCATCCACTAGGGGGGCAATCCCATCTAGCTTCCTCCCTCTTATCTTTCCTATCTTGTTTCCTATGATTCCCTTTTAATTTCCAATTATTGAAGAATTTTATGTCCTCCTCATTCAAAGGTTCCATGACTCTATCCTTTAAAATTAAATTTTCTTTAATAGCTTTCTTAATTGTGAAGAAAACCTCCTTCTCACTAGCCAAATTATTCCTGAAGACTCTCTCATTCCTCTCTCTCCAAACTCCCCAACAGATATAGGGTAAAAAAAATTCCATACCTTGATAAATCATTCTTTGAGTGATTGTTCCAAGAGTAGAAAAGACTCTTCATATCCTTAGGGAAAACCCATTCTATGTTAAGAAGTTTAAGAAAGTAGTCCCAAATTAACCTAACATAGGAACATTGAATAAACATATGGTCCACACTTTCCTCATCTTGAATGTAGAGGTAGCACCTATTCACTATATTCATACCTCTTTTTCTAAGATTATCAGTAGTCAAGACTTTATTTTGCATCAGGATCCAAAAAAAACATTAATTTTTGGAGTAAGATCTTTAATCCAAACTTTAGCCCAACAAGGCTCCTCAAGGTATTCAAACTCAAATTGGTACAGAGAGGATATATTTAAGTTACCATTCAGGCTATATTTCAAACTAATCATGTCTTCTTGATCAACCAAGGTGATAGAGTTAAGGATTTTATTGAGCTGTCTCATTTTGTTGTCGATCACAATCAAGTCCTTCCAGTGGTCCTTGTCCTAGTAGTCTCTCACATTCCCTCCAAATATCATTTTTCATTTTCTTTCATAATTCCTCCAATCAGGGCACTCCTTAAGGGGATTTTGTAATATCCATTCATCTTCCAAGAAGTGAACTTTTCTTCCATTACCAACTTTCCATTTAATTCCTTTTTAATGCTATCTTTTTTTTTTTAATTGCATTTCTCCAAATAAAAGAACCTCCCCCCTCCCTGTTCTCCTCAAGGAAGGCAGAAAGGTTAGGCCTATCCTTATTATATTTTTTATCCCATATTAAAGTCCACTCTCCCCTAGAGTTGTAGTATCTCCATGTGAGTTTAGCAAGGAGGTGATCATTCAAATTTATGATTCTTCTTAGCCCAAGACCACCTTTATTAAAAGGTCGACAGAACTTTTCCCAAGCTATCAGGGCCATCCTTTTATTTTTCTCCACACCTATCCATAGAAAAGTTTTTTAAATCTTTTCAATAGCTTCACCATACTTTCTATGAATTTTGAAAATACTCAAAGCATAAAGAGGGAGACCCTAGAGAGTTGACCTAAGAATTTTAATCTTGCCCACTTAGCTTAGTGGCAAACCCTTCCATCCAACAAGTTTGCGATGAAATCTATCCACTAGAGAAGTCCAGAAAGTATCAGGGGGTTCCAAGCAAAGGGGGAGGCCTAGGTAAGTTATTGGAATAGTTCCCAAATCACATCTGAAAAATCCTCAAAATTCTATTCTTTCTTTTATCATGAACATTGAAGAGAAAAACCAAGCTCTTTCCCCAATTGATAGTCTTGCCAGAAGCTATCCCATATTTATTCAGAGCATTATTAATGTTACTAGAATTCTTAACAGATGCTTCTCCCATAATGACTGAATCATCAACAAACTGTTGATGGGAGCATACTTGATTAGCAGAAGAGGGATTTAATCCCTTAATTTCACCTTTCCTAACTTGATTCTCCATGTACCTTCCTAGACATTCAGCCATAATAATAAAAATAATAGGGGAGAGGGGATCCCCCTGCCTTAGTCCTCTAGTCAACTTAAAGAACAAAGTAGGGGAGCCATTGACCAGAATTGAAAAAGTAGTAGAAGAGATGAGCTGATATATAAGATCAGTGTACTTCTTATGAAAACCAAATGCCCTCAAAAATTTAATCAAAAACTCCCAGTCAACCCTATCATAGGCTTTGGAAAGATCCAGCTTAAGGATGAGACCTTCCTTCCTAGACATAACAAGAGAGTGAATATTTTCATGAATAGTAATAATGGAGTCCATAATCTATCTACCAGACACAAATCTATTTTTGTGCCATGAAATAAGGGAAGGGAGAATAGAAATAATTTTGGAAGTTAGGACCTTGGAAATGATCTTATAAGTAGAGTTGCACAAACTAATCAGCCTAAATTGATCCATCTTATCTGCCCCTTGCTTTTTAGGAATCAACGCTATAAATGTGCCATTCAACTCCTTCAAAAGTTTTTTGGACCCAAAACTCTCTTTGACAACATTAGTCACATCCTTTTCAATGATATTCCAAAACATTAGAAAAAAAAAGATAGGATACCCATCCGGTCCTGGGGATTTATCACCATCAAAAGAAAAGACAACATTCTTAATTACATAGTTAGAGGGTATAGCCATGAGCCCTATGGTGCAAGAGAAGCCTAAGGTCTTTAGGAAGATCTTTATTCATTTTGGCTTGTAGGTTGGTTTGGCCAACCATCCATGAATAAGGACTATGTTATAAATTCCCTAGTGTGTTTTAGGTGTGTTTTGGTGTTAGGAGAGATTAGGGTTTGTTAGTTGTTAAGTCATGTTGATTCTAGGGGTCTAGAACCTAGAAGTCAACCAAAAGGTCAAAGGGTTGAAAAAAAATCAAAAATGGGGAGATTTTCAAGATTTTAAGGTTTTCAAGTCATTTGAGGTCATTTGGTAAGTTTTTAAACCAAACAGGGCCATCAAAGTTGAGAAAGTGTCAATTTGACAAAAGTTGTCAAAGTTGTCATGGCAACTTTTAAAAGTTGTCATGACAACATTTCCTAGATTTTAGGAATCAGCCTTTATGATGCCCAAATCCCGACTAGAGGGTCTAGACATGTGGGGTGAGAGTATATAAGGTGAATACAACCCTAATTTGATAGATAGACTTCATTTTGTACGGACTTGTTATTGGGAAGAACCAATTAACACTGTAATTAGCATATAGAGACATCATCCAAAACTTTTTTGGATTGAATGAAATCATGGAGAGTGTTTAATAAGTAATTTACTAGATCTTTGTGGCATTAGTTTAGTCTTTTGTTCATTCTAGTTATCTTTTAGTAAATCTTTTGTGTTTTGCAAGTTCACTGTCATGTAGAAAATGGATTTTCTTAGCATTCTCATGGTTAAAATTCTCATGACCACTTCGAATACATTAAATCCTTGTATATAAACTATAGACATGGTGTGTGGTGTGTGTGTGTGTAGGAGAAGCAAGAGAACATTCAAGCCCTAGGCGAGTACTGGTTATTCTGGCTAGGGTAATTGAACAATGCAGAGGAAATGGTGATTGCTAAGTGATTGGTATGTGCCAATAAAGGATAGAGGAGTGTGGGGGTATGAAGTGCAAATATTTTGATGGAAGGAGAAGTTCAGAGGAACTCAATACATTAATTGAATAAGTTCAAGAAACCAAACCAGTCTTCATGCCCTAGAAACCCTTATTTTTAGGGGTTTGGTGAAAGTCCTTTGTATGGAAAAGTTAGATATCTGAGACCTAGAAAATATTTAAGGGTAGGAAAAACCCAGAAGGAATATGCAATTTTTTTCTAGGGGTGTTAAGGGATTTTAGGATAAAATCCAACTTTTTAGTGTCTAGGAGGGCTAATAGGCCCAAAAAGGCTACAAGGCCTAAAAGGCTAGTAGTTTAGAACCCGATTGGGAAATGGGTGAAAGATCCATAAATTTGGATCCATAGAAGTTGAATTAGAACTCGAAGGAGTTAGGAATTCAATCGACAAGAAGTTGACACCATTGGATAAGTAGGAGGCTAGAGAAGCCATGGGTGTGTAGGGACATGAAGAAGGGTTTAGTGAAGAATTTGAAGTTTTTGGAGAGCTCCTGGTGTGTTGGAGGATCAGAGAGGAATCTTCTAGTTAGGGTAGTGATAGAGATCCTAAAGAAGACCAAGAGAAGGTCTTAGAGAGAGAAAGAAAGATCTAGGAGAGGAGCCCCCCCAAAAAATTGGTATTAGAGCCATTGAAAGGCTTGGAAGTGGATTAGTGTATGTCAGAGTGGAGTGATTCCATAGGTGAGAACATCATGGTAACCAATGCAGAGTTAGCCAAGGACTTGTAAGAGAAAAAAATCAAGAATAGGCTTTTTGAAGAAGTAATGGAAGAGATGAAGATAAAGATGGCAGAGGTGGTAGAGACTACCTGCAAATTGAGAGAATAAATGCATGAAGGGATAGATAAAGGAAAGAAAATAGTAGAAGGGGAGGTAGAACTAGAGCATGATCCTCTTCTACCTGAGGAACCATTCCTCAAGTCACTCAAGGCATTGAGTGGAAAGGCTCTATAGGGAATACCAATATTCTCTGGTAAGATGGATACAAAAATGGTTATGGAATGGCTTGAAGGGATGAAGAATCACTTTGAGTATGATGGGATCATAGAAGCACAATAGGTAAAGATAGCAAAGTCAAGGATAAGAGGGCAAGCACTCACATGGTGGAAGTTCTTGCAGGAAGAAAGAGAGAAAGAGGGAAAGAAGACCATAGAAAATTGGAAAAAAAATGGTTGCAAAGGTGAAGGAGAATTATCTTCTAGAAGATCATGACATTCAACTGCATAAGAAGAGGTATAAACTTAGGCAAAAAGACCTAGATGTGCCAGCCTATACTGAATAATTTCAGAAGATTTTTCTTAGATCAAGAATCTAGGAGATAAAGAGTATCAAAGTTGCAAGGTACCTTAATGGATTAAGGTGGAACATTCAAGAAGAACTTAGTCTTTTTACCCTGACTTCCATTCTTAGTTGTTTTCAAATGGCCTTGAAAGTGGAAGAGAAACTAAAGAAGATACAAGATTCTAGCTCTAGAGGTAGAGGAAGGGGTAGAGACAATAGAGGTGGCCATAGAGGAGGTTCAAGTGGAAGAGGTAGTGACAGTAAAGTTCAAAGTCACTACAAATATACATAGCAAGGACAAGAATTAAGCAATAGGGGTGGGTACAAAAATAGAGGAAGAAGTTCTTATAACAGTGGCAGAGGAAGATCAAGAGGTTTTGGGAGAAGCTCTCACTTTTCTTCCATGAAATGATACAAATGTGGATAGTTGGGACACCCTGCATATAGGTTTCCAACTAAACCAACATCCTCACAAGGGGAGAAGAAGATAGCTTATGTCCAAAAATAATATTGCTCTAAATAATCAGAGGTGAGTCTAGATTCAGAGAAAGGGGAAAACCTTATGTTGAGAAGAATACTACTCAAGACACCCACCAAAGATGAGCACAAGTAGAGAAGGGATATTTTTAGAGGAAAATCCAAGATAATGGGAAAGGTGTGAAAGGTGATCATTGATTCAGGATCAACAGATAATGTTATATCTGAGGAGGCAGTAGAGAAGTTAAAGATCACCAAAATCCCACATGTGTGTCCTTATAAAGTTACATGGTTGAATAAGTGCCAAAACATCTTAGTGAATGAAAAATTGTGGGTAGAATTTTCCATTGGAAAGAATCAAGATAGGATACTATGTTATTTGTTTCCAGTGGGTTCTTGCCATCTGTTGTTTGGCAGACTATGGCAATATGACAGAGAAGCTATCCATAATGGGAAAGATAATAAGTACTCCTTCAAGAAAAATGGGGTAACATTCAAGATACAATCCTTACTAGAGGAAGACATAGTGGAGAAGGAAGAATATAGTATCTTTTTTTTGAGTGGGAAATAATTCTTAAAGGATATGAAGGATAAGGAAGTTGGCTATGCAATCTTGTTAAAGCAAAAGGAGGAGGAGACTCATAAGCAAGCACCTATGCCAAAAGAAGTGAGAGAACTACTGGATCAGTTCAAGGACATAATATGTGAGGGGAAACTAGCTTCACTACCACCAAAGAGAGAGATAAGTCATCAAATTGACTTCATACAAACAACATCCTTACCAAACAAAGCTGCATACAAGATGACACCAGAGAAAAACTAGGAGATAGCCATGCAAGTGCAAGAATTGTTGGATCAAGGACTGATTAGGAAGAGAATAAGCCCTTGTATTTTCCCAGTGGTGTTGGATCCTAAGAAGGGAGGTAAGTGCAGGTTGTCTACTAATTCTAGGGCAATAAATAGGATAACTATCAGGTATAGATTTCCAAATCTTAGAATAGAAGACTTAATGGATTGCTTGGGAGGTGCTAAGTACTTCTCTAAAATTGAATTGAAGAATGGGTATTACCAAATTAGGATGTAGGAAGGTGATGAGTGGAATTTTTCATTTAAGACTATAGAGGGGTTATATGAATGGTTAGTTATGCCCTTTGGGCTTACCAATGCACCAAGCACCTTTATGAGGGTGATGAATGAGGTTTTGAAGGACTATATAGGATTTTTTGTAGTTGTCTATTTAGATGACATCCTCATATTTAGTAAAACAAAAGAGGATCATATGAAACACTTGGAGTTAGTGTTAAAGAAGTTACAGGAGGATAAACTCACCATAAACCTTGAGAAGAGTGAGTTCATGAAGGAAGAACTAGTCTACCTTGGCTTTGTATTTTCCAAGGGTGACTTGAAAATGGATAAAGAGAAAGTAGAGGCCATATTGAACTGGCCTACTCCTAAGATAGGGACTAAAGTTAGGATCTTCCATGGGTTAGCCCAATTCTATAGGAAGTTCATTAGGAGATTTAGTGAGATTTGTGCTCCAGTCCTAGAGACTATCAAAGGAGGATTGAAGACTAAATTCATATGGACTAAGGTAGATAATGAGGGGTTTGAAAGGTTAAAAAGAGAAGTAGCCACTCAACCTATATTACTATTACCTAGCTTTGAAAAACCATTCATTATAGAGTGTGATGCAAGCACCATTGCATTAGGAGTTGTCCTAAGCCAAGAAGGCAGGCATGTGGCCTTTTTCAGTGAAAGACTAAATGAGGCTAAGTCTAGGTACTCTTCCTATGAATTGGAGCTATATTCTCTTATACAAGCCTTAAAGAAATGGAGGCATTATCTATTTCCTAAAGGGTTTTTTTGCTTTACAGATAACCAAGCCTTGAGTTACATAAACACTCAAGACAAGCTTAGCTTGAGACACATCAAATGGATGGAATTCCTACAGTCATATACCTTCACTATAAAACATAAGAAGGAGGTACAAAAAAAATTTCCAATGCCCTTAGTAGGAGACTAATCACCATTCAGGAGATTGAGTTGCAGAGTATAGGAGTTGAAGGTTTTAAGGACCTATATGAGGAATATTCAGATTTCTCAGAGATTTACAAAGTGTGCAAAGATTTTGAGAATCACTTTCATAGTGATTTTGCAGAGTATACATTGTAGAATGGGTTTCTATTCAAAGGAAATCAACTTTGTGTTCCAAAAGGTTCTATGAGGGAGAACCTCATACAAGAGAAACATAATGGGAGCCTAAGTGGACACTTTGGACTAAACAAGACACTAGACCTAGTGGAAAGGTTCTACTAGTGGCCAAAATGCAGAGGGAAGTAAGGAGATATGCAGAACAGTGTGGCATATGTCAGAAGGCTAAAGGAAATTCATCAAATGCAGGACTTTACCAGCCATTACCCATCCCAAATATACTTTGGGAGTGCACAAGTATGGACTTCATAGTAGGGTTACCTAGGACTCCAACTGGTTGAGATAGTGTGTTTGTAGTGGTAGACAGGTTTAGTAAGATGAGCCACTTCATCCCATGTAAAACAACACATGATTCCATTCATATTGCCTGCTTTTTCTTCAAGGAGATAGTGAGGATTCATGGTCTACCAACGAGTATTGTTGCAGATAGGGATGTGAAGTTCATGAGGCACTTTTGGAAGATCCTATGGAAGAGACTAGGTAAAAAATTATCTTGTGGATCTTCCTATTATCCTCAAAATGATGGACAGACTGATGTAATCAATAGAGTTCTTGGGAAATTTCTTAGATGTCTGACAAAGGAATATGGACAAGAATGGGAGCAAGTTATCCCACAAGTAGAATTTTCCTATAATGATAGCACAAATAGGACTACATGGAAAATTCTATTTGAGATTGTGTATGGGGCACATCCAAGGGGTGTGATGGAGCTCATAAAATTAAAAGGATATGAGGGCTTTAGTGGAAATGATGATGATTTCACACAATCAATGAAGGAAGTACATGAACAAGTGAAAAAGACCTTAATGGAGGCCAATCAGAAGTTGAAAGCCAAAAGAGATGAGGGGAGAAGAGATTTGCAGTTTGAAGTGGGTGAAATAGTAATGGTGTTCCTAAATAAGGAAAGACTACAAAAGGGGATACTCAGTAAGCTACAAATGAAAAGGATAGGGCCTTGCAAGATATTGGATAAGTATGGACCCAACGCCTACAAGGTGGAGTTTCCCAAGGAGATGTACATTTCTCCAATCTTCAATGTAAAGGATTTGACCAAGTATAAGGGGCCAGATATGGATGAGTTAAAATAGAGTACAAAGGTGCATAACGATGTGGGAGAGTTCAATACTCTGGAATAGGTCAAGCCACAAGTTGAAAAGATATTGGATTCAAGGGTAAAGAAGAAGACAAGAAACAAGGTCTATATGGAGCATCTAGCTAAGTGGAGAAAACAACCAGAGTTAGAAGCCACTTTTATAGCTGAGAGTAAATTCAAGAAGCATGGAATTAGTGAGGAGATCCTGACACCACAGGTACCTTAACTTGCTCGTTGTAGGGGGAGGATGGTGCAGGAGAACCCTAAGGTCTTTAGGAAGATATTTAGTCATTTTGGCTTGTAGGTTGGCTTGGATAACCATCCATGAATAAGGAATATGTTATAAACTCCCTAGTGTGTTTTAGGTGTGTTTTTGTGTTAGGAGAGATTAGGGTTGTGAGTTGTTGGGTCAAGTTGATTCTAAGGGTCTAGAACCTAGAAGTCAACCAAAAGGTCAAAGGGTTGACCAAAACTCCAAAATGGGGAGATTTTCAATATTTTAATGTTTTCAAGTCATTTGAGGTCATTTGGTAAATTTTGAAACCAAATAGGGCCATCAAAGTTGAGAAAGTGTTAATTTGACAAAAGTTGTCAAAGTTGTCATGACAACATTTCCTAGATTTTAGGAATTGGCACTTTATGATGCCCAAATCATAAATAGAGGGTCTAAAAATGTGGTATGAGAGTATATAAGGTGACTAAAACCCTAATTTGATAGTTAGAATTCATTTTGTACAGACTGGTTATTGGGAAGAACCAATTAACACTATAATTAGCATACAGAGCCATCATCCAACACTTTTGTGGATTGAATGGATTGAATGAAATCATGGAGAGTGTTTAATATGTATTTTACTATATCTTTGTGGCATTATTTTAGTCTTTTGTTCATTCTGGTTAGCTTTTAGTAAATCTTTTGTGCTTTGCAAGTTCACTTTCTAGTTTTGGACCAGTCATGTAGAAAATGGCTTTTCTTGGCATTCACGTGGTTCAAATTCCCATGAACACTTGGAATCTATTAAATCCTTGTATAGAAACTATAGATATGGTGTGTGGTGTGTGTGTGTTCATGGGAAGCAAGAGAACATTCAAGCCCTAGGTGAGTACTGATTATTCTGGCTAGGGTAATTGAACAATGCAGAGGCAATGGTGATTGCTAAGTGATTGGTATGTGCCAATCAAGGATAGAGGAGTGTGGGGGTATGAAGTGCAGAAATTTTTATGGAATGATAAGTCATAGGAACTCAATAGATTAGTTTAAGAAATTAAAGAAACCAAAACAGTCTTCATGCCCTGGAAACGCTTATTTTTAGGGGTTTGGTGAAAGTCCACTGTACGGACAAGTTAGATATCTGAGACCTAGAAAATATTTAAGGGGAGGAAAAAACATAAGAAGATTAGGAGAAAATCCAAATTTTCAGTGTCTAGGAGGGCTAATAGGCCTAAAAATGCTAAAAGGCATAAAAGGCTAGTATTTTATAACTCGATTGGGAAATGGGTGAAAGATCTAGAAATTTGGATCCATAGAAGTTGAATTAGACCTAGGAGGAGTCAAGAATTCAATCCACAAGAAGTTGAAACCATTTTAGAAGTAGGAGGATAGAGAAGCCATGGGTGTGTAAGGACATGATGAAGGGTTTAGTGAATAATTTGAAGTTGTTGGAGAGCTCCTAGTGTGTTGGAGGATCAGAGAGGAATCCTCTAGTTAGGGTAGTGATAGAGACCCTGAAGAACACCAAGAGAAGGTCTTAAAGAGGGAAAGAAATATCTAGGTGAGGAGCTCCCTATCACCCTGCATTTTGATTATCATTCAGAATCTAAGGGATGCAATCCATAAACTCCCTTTGTTCTTCATTGTTCAAGTTAATGTCTTTTGGAGAAGGTTCTAAAAGAAATTTTTAGCCTCAAATATTATAGCCTCTTCATCCTCTAAAAGAGTACCACTGATATTGAGCTTAGATATTCTATTAGCCATCCTATGTTTTAGATTAGTCTTAAAGAAATATTTAGTATTTATTTCTCCCTCCTTCAAGAATATCTTTCTCGATCTCTGTCTCCAGAAGGTTTCTTCTTTGGAAATTATATCATGCAACTCGACTAGTTTTTCATTCTCTTGATCCCTTTATATGTTGACATATCCATCCTTCTGTATGCTATCATGGATGTCCTTTAACTCAATTCTTACTTTATCCTTAGTAGGTAATATGCTACTAAATGTCTCTTTATTCCACTCTTTAATGTTATCCTTGACATTTTTAAGTTTTTTGGCCAAAATAAACATAGTCATGCCCTTGATTTTAATCTTCCACCATTCTTCTACTTTTTGTTCAAGTTGTGGATGCATAGTCCACATTTTCTCAAATCTGTATGGAAATTTCCTTTTTTTTTTCTATGGGATCCACAAGAAAAGTTATAGGATTATGGTCTGATCCCACCCTCACATGAGTTGATAATGAGTAGTAGTAATGAGTAAACCATTCATTAGTAATGAGAGCCATGTCCAGTCTAGCTTGAATAATATCTTGACCAATTCTCCTATTAGTCCAAGTGTAGTTGATTCCCTGTGACTCAATATCATGGAAAGAATGGCAGTCTATGAAATTCATAAGATCCATCCTACTATCTAGATTAGATTGAATCCCTCCTTTTTTTCATTTTCTTTTAGGGGAGTATTAAAATCTCCCATGACAATCCATTCTTCATTATTAAAGACATTTCTCAAAGAGGATAGCTTGTTCCAAAAACTTCGCTACCCTTTTTAGTGTTGGGTGCATAAATATTAGTCAAAACCCAAGAATTATTATCCTTAAGATGTTTAAACCTAATACAAGCTAGATTATCACCTTTATAAATAACATCACCTTTAATAATATCACCATTCCAAACTGTAGCAATACCCCCTGAAGCACCATCAAAATCACCCCCACAAATAATCTCATTCTTGAAAAAACTAAGCTTTTCAACTTTCTCCTTTAACACTTTAGTCTCTTGAATGAAAAAAAATGTCTGGTCTATTATCTCTAATCATGTTCCTAACAATATCTTGTTTATGGGGGTTATTCAACCCTCTTATATTCCAAGAAATTATCTTCATACCTTAACAAAGGATCCCATCTCCAGGATCCACTCACTTCCATCCGCTATGTTCTTTTTAGTCTCCTTTGATCTTGTCTTCATGTTTGACAGTCTCCTTGGTGAAGAAGGGGTTTCTCCCACATCCCCATTTTTTGACCTCCTTGTTACTACTTTTCTGCTACTTATATCCTTTTCTTTCTTTGATTTCTTCTTCTCCCCTTGGATTTCTTTCCCCTCATCCACGTCACTCTATTCCCCCGCAAGGGCTTGACTGATATCCCTTGCATCATCCCAAATAGGTATTTTATTTTCACAAGATATATTTCTCACCCCCTGGGTGTGTTCTTAGAATCATGAAAGGTTTCTTGACCTAATATTGTGCACTGCTGGGCTTTCTGCCCTTGTATTTCCTCTTCCATTTTTGTTTTGGTTTGAAAGCTCCCTTCAGATTGATTTTCCTCTTCATAGGTTATATATTGTTCATTGCCTTTCCCCTCTGTTACTCCTGTACTCTTAATCTCTTGCTGTCCTATTTCCTTTATTTCCCCCTCTTCTATTTGAACCTTCTCTATTTCCTCATTTTCTTCATTGCCTTCACTACCTTCACATCCTTCATTATTTAAGTTATCATTTATAATGCTTTCATCCTCAGTTTCTGATATCAAAATTATTTCCATTTTTTATTTTTTTTGGGCTTTACTTGAAGTCTCTCCCCATCTCTCTTGATTTTCCCCACCGGGACCTATTTCGTAGTCTTTCTCTGGCTAATTTTTGTCGGGCATTTCTTTCCCCAATGACTAGATTTCTTACAGTGAAAGCACGCAAAGGGAATGGCTTCGTATTCAATACTTTTCTCCCACTCTCTTAGTTTAGAGTGTATATTAATTTTTTTTGGTATATCTGCATCATGTGTTATTCCAACACATATTCTCTCATAAGTATCCTTCAAGCTCTGACATTATCTATTGATAGAAATTCCCCAAAGGAATTTGATATCCCTGCAAATATATCCTTTGTAACACCCCAAAATTGGCATCTTGCAATCCTAATCAATTTTGTTGCATTTTTCATTCTTCTGAATCATCAAAGTCCTATTGTACTAGGCAATTCTGAGTTTTGACTGACTCTACTCGACCTAAGTGTCAAATGCAAAAAATCCTAAATTTGCATTAATCATAACATTATATTTAATTCCTAAATATCAATTAGCTAAATAAACCCTATGATTAAATTAATTTAATTATAAAGTCCTAGCACTTTAATTAAATTAAATTCACCCCTTTTAGCTAAAACACATAAAAAGGAATTAAATAATATTTAAGCATTAAATAAATATCCTTATTTCAATAATTGAATTTAATTATTCAAATAATTGAGAAAAACACATTTATGAGGTCATATTCTATTTATTTAATTAAACATTCTCTCAAAAATCTTCTCTCATGTTCAAAAATAGAAACTTTGAATTAACTGTGCTTCAAAGAGAGAGAAAATAGTTAAAATAAAAAAGAAAACAGTTAAAAATGAAGAAAAAATAATTCATTATTTTCTTTAAAAGAAAGCTTGCTAATTTGAACTAGCTTTTCTATCTGTTTTATTTCAAAAAAGAAACTTTCTATTCTGAGTAGGCTCTCAATCTATGAAAGAGCTCCCATTTCTCATTCAAACCCCTAGACATCAATATGCATGGTTAGAATAAAGAATTGCTGCTACATTTTAGTTCATCATCTAATTTACATTAAGCTCTCATTTTACAATAGATTAGTTTCAATTTATTAGAATAATATTGCTTTGCAATCTCATTCATAATCATGTCATAGTTTAATCTCTTTCATTCTTAGATTAATCTTGCATCTTTCATTCTTAGATTAATCTTGCATTGCATTCATGGAGAAAAATCATTTGTTCTTAGACTGGTCTAGGTTGTGAGATTCTCATTCGGAGAGCCATTCAAAACCCTATCTAGATAGAAGGCAACAGGTCAAATCATACAGGAATGCAGGATGAATAACTCATATTCACTTCTGTATGTGGCTGATGAACAAGGACTATGTTGAAGTGTATGGTTAAATAAGAAGGCCACATTTAGCATATATATTTCTAGCACCCACCATGGGGCAGAACATCTATTTCTATCATCACATTTGTATTAGTTTTGAAAATCTGTGGATCATGTTTGTACTTTGATTTTGTAGGTAAAACAACGCATTTCATCTTTGTTTTAGCATGGAGCAAGTTTGAAAATTCCTTCTATCTTATGTCTATTATTCTCTCAACACCTTTTAAGATCTCCTTTTGAGCCAAATCTGACTGCACCATTGCGTCTGGAACATCATTTCGGTTGAAAACAACTGTAAACATGTCTATACTTGTCAAAAGTTGAATTTGTGGAAAAAACATTATGCCCAAGGAGGCCGTACAACCCATTGCATAGAAATCAAGGCAGATTTCAGATTTTCTACACATAGCCCGAGGCAAATTTTTGAAAAAAAAATCTGAAAAAGTGAAAAAAAATTAGATTTTTTTACTATGTTAAATTTGACTACCATCAAACCATCATTCTGCATGACCTTCTGTGACAGCCATGAAACTGTCAAATTTAAAATCACAGGTTGATGACATCAGCAGGGTTTGAAAAATCTTTAGCCTTCGCCATTGAGCTTTTTAAATTTGCTCTCTAACTTTAAACGATCATATCTTGCTCATTTTAAGTCCAAATTGAGTGCAATTTTCTTTTTATTTTGGATAGAATTGTCTAAAGATTTTTGTGTTTTTCTTAGTTTCTAGATTTTAGTCACAAATTTATTAGAAATTGTAGGTTTTCATCACTGTACCTATTTAATTCTCTATTTCATAGCTTCCAAATCCTCGTACGGGCTCATACGGTAACATTTTTTAGTGCAATTTTTTTTAAAGTGCGTGATTTTATGTCTACTTTCTAGATCTATTTTTTGATTTTCTAATTTTGATAATCTGGACTAATCTTTGGCTTTTATTTTCATGTGATTATCTTTTGCATACAGCCTAATAGTGGTTTGTAGAATGTTATCAAAGAAGACTAAAAAACAAACTACTCACGAATTGGTTTTTCAAGTTGCCTTTGATTGATACAATGCAAAACATTGTGCTTGCATCTTGTTTTTGATTTCTTAAAATAGGAACCCACATGCAAGACTTCTTAAAATGAATATTTGTTTGATGTTTTGGGGATGAAAATAATGTTAGGAAAATATGCTCTCACCCTTTTAAGATGATCAGAAATCCAGAAACATAATTGTCATTTTCTTATTCTGCTTGATGTGTCTTCTAGTTTTGTAAACCTAAGAAATTGCATGGACGTATCCTCTCCCCTCACTTTCATGGACCTTAGGTGTAAGATAAATCTATACAAATCCTTTAGCGTGGCTACCTCCCAAGTGTTTTAATAGATCCAGTGAGAGTGGATTTCCCAACTGGTAACAAGCTAAAGCCAAGCCCTTCTGAACCAGTATATAAAAAATGTCATTGTCATTAATCTCACAATGGTCAGGTGTGAATTCGTTGTGGAAACCAAAATCTCCTCCAGTACCCTCGTGGTGTGTTAAAGTCCCTACATTGTTAAGTTGAAAACCTTGCTTTGAAAGGATTGGGAGAGCCCCCTTTATTGAGAAAATGACTTGATCACAACCACCTAAATGGATGTCCTTACTATTTCTTAGAAATGTATATGCTAAATGTGGCCTTCTTATTTAACCATACACTTCAACATAGTCCTTGTTCATCAACCACATTTAGAAGTGAATATGAGTTATTCATCTTGCATGCCTGTATGATTCGACCTATTGCCTTCTATCCAGATGGGGTTTTGAATGGCTCTTAGAATGAGAATCTCACAACCTAGACCAGTCTAAGAATGAAGGATTTTTCTCCATGAATGCAATGCAAGATTAATCTAAGAATGAAAGATGCAAGATTAATCTAAGAATGAAAGAGATTAAACTATGACATGATTATGAATGAGATTGCAATGCAAGATTGTTATAAGAAATTGAAACTAATATATTGCAAAATGAGAGCTTAATCTAAATGAGATGATGAACTAAAATGCAGTAGCAATTATTTATTCTAACAATGCATATTGATGTCTGGGGGTTTGAATGAGAAATGGGAGCTCTTTTATAGATTGAGAGCCTGCTCAGAATAGAAAGTTTCCTTTTTGAAATAAAACAGATAAAAGCCAGCTCAAATTAGCAAGCTTTCTTTTAAAGAAAACAATGAATTGTTTTCTCTTTGTTTTTAACTGTTTTCTTTTTTATTTTAACTGTTTTCTTTCTCTTTAAAGCACAGTTAATTCAAAGTTTCTATTTCTGAACAGGAGAGAAGATTTTTGAGAGAATATTTAATTAA